>JACCPG010000649.1:0-32233 GCA_016069955.1 Drepana arcuata | reverse complement strand
TCGCCATCTGTCACGTTGGCACCTAATATACCTCTGGCGGAAAGTGGGTGTATGGGTATTACCTATACACCTCTGCCTACCCCTTCGGGGACCCTTGTGGGAAGGCGTGAGGATATATTATTATTATTATTATATAATATAAATAAATATATAAATCGTTGTTTAGTTACCATAACACAAGCTTTGTTTAATTTGGGCTATGACAATATGTGTGGAATTGTCCCAAGGTATTTTAACACACAGAAATGGCGAGATCATCGGTATTTCTCAAGCTATACGTACGTCTTAGAATGTCTTCTCCAACGTATACAGGTTTCGATGTTTTCTTTTAACGTAAATGTACATATAGATAGTGCAATAATATGATGCGCCCCACTATTCTTCCCGATAGTTTATAGTGAAGTGTGCAACCTTCCACTAATGTTTGAGTATTATTGGTACACACTGATTACCAATGAGTGCACACGCACACTACACTTAATAGACTCGGGTCATACTTTCCGCACCCCGCGGCCCCTCAACTAGAAATTGGTGGGGCGCGTCTTCGTGGACGGTATTATCTGTAGTTGTTAATCATGTCCCATGTTTTAAGAAAATGTTTGCCTTATTAGGTTTGTACTAGTTTCATCTCATCTTCAATGTTAGTCATCTGATCTTAGGGTATTGAGGCAAGCCACGTGGGTGGCCTTCCACGTGGTAATCTCACCCACACACATGACTCGTGTTTACACGCGTATTATGTTCTAGTATCGCAGTTAATTGCTTTGTTTGTTTATTAACTGCTGATGATGTCTTGGCATTGGTTAAAGAGATTTTTGTCAATGCCACCGACCTATCAAATCGCACTATAAGTACTGTACTTATAGTGTCATTTGACACCCGACCTCCTCCGCAAACGCCGGCCCGCGCCGAGCCAGACGCGCAAATCCCGCCCCCAAATAATATATAAATAAAATTACCAGTCCAGCCCAGCTCCCTTACTCGCGATCCAGCAACGCCCTAAGCCGAGGTTCGTACCCCACAGGGGGTGCCCTTAGCTGTGTTGCTTAGTACTAAAGTGCCTGGCTGGAGGCCTAGGTCTCGCCACTGACCGGTTAAGTAGCAAAAGTTCCCGGAACTCACGCTACAAGAGACAATACAAAAAAAAAAAAAAAAAAGTCATTTGACAGATGGCGAATCCACCGCCCTTACTACCAATCGAATCGAATATTACGCGGTTGAAAACGCGGGGCACAACTAGTGGGCTAATTATAACAGACGACTGATCTGGTCTAGTGGGCTTGACTGCGAAGCTTGAGGTCGTGGTTTCAATTCCCGCTGAGGGCAGATATATGTGTGATGAACACGAGTATACGTACTTTGGCTTTGCATGTCCTATGTGTTTATGTATATCTATCTATATAAGTATAAGTGTATATATCGTTGTCTAGTAACCATATCAAGCTTTGCTTAATTTGGGGCTATGGCAATTTGTGTGGAATTTTCCCATATTTATAAAGTTAATAACATCTGTATGTACACATCTTCGGCGAAGTCTAAAGTTAAATGATACTTTTGGGGATATTAAGAAACTAAATTAGCCAAGGTATATGTAGCTCACCACACGTTATAACACTAAGGCGATAATTGGGCGTTGACACGACACCTGGTGTCACCCATCAAAAGCATACAAATAGTCTTCATGCGAACTTACCGTGACATATCCAAGCAGCACTATGGGTCCGTCACTCAGTGACTTCCGTCGACCGGTCTCAGCCACAGCCGCATGAAGCTCGAAAAGCACGGAGCCTCGTAGACGATTCTCCGCTATAATACACATACATATCATCACGCCGATTCCCTAACGGAGTAGGCAGAGAGTATAGAGCGCCAGGTCTCTCTAGACTTATATCTCTCTTTCGCTTCGTCCACATTCATCAGTCTCTTCATGCTCGTCGGTTTCTTGACGTTCCCGTCCTCGAGCGTCCGATCGATTTGACCTAGGTAGTTGGAACGTGGTCTTCCTCCGCCTCTTCTTCACTCACTTTCGCTTTGTATATCTGTTTCGTCAAACATTCTTCACTCTATCTATATGACCAAACCAACGTAACATGCCTTTCGTCATATACATATATTATACGTTTGTGTGTTATGTATATGTGTATTATGTATGTTATGTATATTATATACATAATAAACATATGTATATTATGTACTCCTCTCTCTATGTACTCTCACTGGGTAGACAGGGACAGTACCAGTCTCTCTAGTAATATCATTGACTGATCCAGTCCCTCGGGTAGTAGCATAAAGCCTTACTCAATAATTGGGCTATCTACTGCAGAAATATGTTTATTTTCAACTAAACTCAAACGCTCAGGCTGTGGAATGAGCTCCCCGTTGAGGTTTTCCCTGTAGAGTACAGCATGGAGTTCTTCAAGAAGGGTGTGAAAAGATTCCTGCAGGGTCAGCAAGATGCGAGTGATACCCCTGGTGGTGCGTCCATTGCAAGCATCCATAGGCGGCGGTAACGGCTTAACATCAGGCGGGCCGCATGCTTGTTTGCCACCCAAGTGGTATAAAAAAACTTTTCAGCTTCATAATATTAATATCGATGAGGGTAATCGCGAACTGCGTTTTTAGTTTTTTGGAATATTCATATTTGGCAAATTGAACTATTCTCGCATGTTTCGTGATAGAATTAAACGTTATAATGTATACATAAATATCATCACGCCGAGTCGGTCATGAGGTAGGCAGAGAGAACAGAGCGCCAATTCTCGCCATTACACGTTATTATAGCCATTAGATTAAAACTTACCAGGCGCTAAAATTTCCAGCAAGTCGGTAATCTTCCTACAAAGCTGTGTCTTCAATAGCAGTCTGTCGTCGGTAACTGTAGCCAGCCCCATCTCCTGCTCCTGACCAATCATCTGGGCCAGCGCGAGACCGACGTCCGTCATATAGTAGTGGGATGGATGCAGGTAAGAGCTGCAGTGGCTTATAAACCTACGATGTTGAAACAATATACTCAAGGACAAAAGTCTAAAGTAGTTTAAAAATAGTAAAGACAGCCATCTGGTCTAATTGTAAGGGTTCTATTCCCGCTGAGAACAGATATTTGTGTGATGAACTCGAGTATCCAGCTATATATTGTCAGTAAATTTATCGTTGCCTAAGTTACCATAGCATAAGCTTTATTTATTTTGGAGATATGTCAATTTGTGTGGAGTTGTCTCAAGGTATTTATTTTTAAGTTCTGCATTCTTGCAATTTTTTTTTTATACAACAAGAGTGGCAAACAAGCATACGGCCCACCTGATGGGAAACGGTTACTGTAGCCTATTTACGCTCACGATACCGAAGTATCACTTGCGCGTTGCCACTCTGTGTTCGGAGAGTACAGTGTGTTGGCAGCATAATGGGCTTAATCCCTCTGCTTCCAACACAATGTAAGAATCCTCCCCCCTCCCCAAGGAGCTCATTTCTGGAAACCTTATTCACCGCGTAGGAACACAACACAAAAAATTGTGTTATTTGGCTACGGACTTCTATAAGGTGGAAGTCCTGCCCCAGTCGGGCAGCTCCAAATTCGAACGGGAAACCCGTTATACCCTACCTCTCTTTAATCGTGGTTTGATCACATGATTATTTGTGACTAATTTTGTAGTGTTTTTTAATCAAAAACTGTTCAACTTCTACCTTTCGCAAGCGTCAGCATCTCCCTTTGGCATCACGCTGAGTTCTCTCCCGATGTCCTGCAGTAACTGCTGAATAATAGCGTCGGAAACCTGGTCCTTGCAGCTTTTGCAAATCCAGAATTTACTGTCCAAGTTCCTGGTTTCCGGGTTTGGGTTCTTTGTCTTGTGCAAGATCGGTAGGATGAAGGTTTCAGGTAAGAGGTAGCCTTTGCAATCTCTGGAAGAATAAGAGTTTGTTTGACTAAGCTCTCGCCTTACTCGCGTTTGCATTAAATATTTCATTGTAAGACGAGAACGAGATTTAAATAGCGTCAAGTTTGGTTTGACATTACTGCTCCGCTTCCTACAAATACCTGGGAGTAGCGGAGACCTGTGAAAAGTCTGATTAATGAGAAGAGAATGAGGTTTGTAAGCCTAGGAAGAACTGGCGATCTCTTCTCTGTGCGTACCCCGTCTGGCGTAAGGTGCTTCTTTTTCGACGTTTTATAAGTGCCCACCTGGGCCTATGTGAAATAAAAAGATTTTGATTTTGATTTTGATATGTATATTGTAGCCTACGTCGTCTACGAGGCTCCGAACTGAAACTACATACAGCTGTTGCTTAAAGTGGGAGACGGAAGGCACTCAATGACGAGCCAATAGTGCTGTTTGGATATGACACGGTAATGTATAAACTGCTTCTCGCCTTTCCTTAGATGGATCTAAATACGTAATACAAGTTTTTTTTTATAATAAACTTGGCAAAAGAAAACGTCTTTCTTGTCACTTACTTCTTCTTGCACTTTACACCACTGTACATGGTTCCTAGTTCAGTGACGTCAGAGCATCTATCACAAGAGCACTCGAAGAACTTGGAGTCGGCGAGGTGGTGACGCCTCGCTTCAGTGCCCCACATCGGATCCGTGTAGCACACGGTCACGTGTGATCCCGAGGGAATGTGTAAGCCGGCGCTTAAGATCTGGGAAATCAAGTTTGAATCTTGACTCATTCGAAAGGATATTTGTAACATCTAGATTATATATCAAAATTATTAGGATCATTCGCTGGTTTCATCCACGAACGACACCAAAAGTACGCTTTTAATTTAAGTCTATACATATCATATATCTATGCCTGTCTTCGGCCAGTAAAAGGCTGAGAAGGAATCTGTAAATTGATTCCGCACACTACAAATTTAGCTTAAAGTCAACAACTCGGATATTGCAAGCAAATATTTATGATCAGTTTACTTGATCACTGCGGAATTCGAAGCATCAGCCTGACGAATCAATTGCGAAAGCGAATTGCTAGAAAAATATAAACGCGGAAAAATTCTCAAGATGATAATAATGAAAGTGGACGAAGCCAAATAAGTACGTAAGGATCGTAGCAAGTGGAAAGAAGTGGTCTCTGCCTAACCCTACGGGAAAGAAGCGTGGTTATATGTATGTATGTATATAGATGTGACTTACAATGTCACCATCGGATGTGAAACTCTTGTGGCAGTTAGCGCGGCAGTTGTGCTCCACCATTGATATGCGGTCGTAAACAGCTACGAACTCAGGTTCTAGTAAAGGCACCTCGTGACCATTAATCTGGAATTCCAATACAACACAGTTGGACTACATGACAATGATAGAAAAGACAGATCCGCTTACTATCAGGCGGGCCACGTGCTTATTTGCCACCCCAGTGGTATAATTTTTTTTTTAGAAAAGTTAATTGATTGAAAATGCTAGCTAGTTAGGCAGTAATTATAACCTGCAAAATTCCACAGCATCTCATGATCTCTTCTTCACTAAAAACGCCTTCTAACTTAAAGAAGGTCCATATGAAGTTCGCCACCATTTTTTTGTCATTATCCCACTTGTCAGTTCCCCTCCGATCCTCACAGTGTGACTGGAGGGCTTGGAGTTTGGACCACAGCTTCTCGTCGTGGTCACGCTGGTAGAGGCACCGTAACACTGTGATGCACTGGTAATTTGGGTGCGGCATCCCGAAATTTGTGATGTGGACCTGTGGAAATAAGAATGTAGTTTAATTGGGTATTGGACTTCTCACTATTGACGCGTCTCATTTCAGCATGATTACAATGCTAGGCAACAACGGACTATGCTATTTGCAGTAACAAATTTTAGTGTTTCTAAATAAAATAGCCGTGGTGACCGAGTAGTTGCCTGCGACACAAAGATCGCAAGTTCGAATTCCTACTGTACCAATGAGTTTTTCTGAACTTAAATACATAGATTAGCCATAACACGAGCTTCACGGTGAAGGAAAACATCGAGATGAACCCAGAATACATCTGAGAAGCAATTCAAATAGCATAGTCGTGCTTGAGTGGACTCGCCATCTGTCACGTTTGCACACAAAATATATCTCTGGCGGAAAGTGGGTGTGTGGGTATTACCTATACACCTCTGCCTACCCCTTCGGGGACCCTTGCGGGAAGGCGTGATTTAGTTTCCGATAGACCATTGCAGACCACCGCATAAACTATCAAATCTTTCATCCTTATTTTATTAATGTAGATAACAATAAAACTAAAAGAACAGCATACTTGCCTTTTGGGCGAGATACATTGCGACCAGTCAATTAAGCTATGCGAAATGTCTTCAAGATCGTGGTTTCTAAGATACTAAGATCCTAGAGTGGAATAACTTAGGAATGGAGCGGTTACCTTTTCTCCTCTTTTCTCAGTGTAGTAACACTCTGGTTTGTGGACATCTTTTTTGGTGCAGCTTTCGGAGCAGAAGGGCCAGCCACATTTGTCGCAAGTGACTATTTTGCCGCCCTCTAGTAGTTTGTAACACCCGAGACACACTGGGGGAGTTATCTGTAATAGATGTTGACATTAATATGACAGGTTTTTTGCCTTAGAACCAGTGGTAACGGTAATTTTATATTTATACAAGGGGTGCCCGCGATTTCGTCCGTGTAGAATTAATAAAAAAAAAACATTTTATAAAATAAAATAAGCCTAAGTTACTCCTTTTTACATCAGCTATCTGCCAGTGAAAGTCCTATCAAAATCGGTCCAGCTTTTTCAGAGATTAGCCAGAACAAACAAACAAAAATAAAAAAAAATATTTTGTTATATGCATCGTGTATAAAAAGTGGTAATTTTACTATTACAAACAGACATCCCAATTTTATTTATTTGTATAGATGTGACGTTCAATAAATGGCCGCTGTAGCCCTGTAGCATTGAGTGAAGGATTTTTGATTTTGATATTAGTACTACTCAGCAAAAACTACTCCTGTTTTGATATTTATTTAAAATTCATCTGCGTTTGACTATTTATTCATTGAACCTGATTTGTTTGCTAGTTTTTCACGTAAAATTTTAGCAAACATTTTTTTTGCGGTAAATATATATTGTGTATTTCGTATACAAGCTTAGAGGAATTCTTGTATAAAATAAGAAGGAACACTGTATTTCTTTCTTATGATTGATTCGTTTTATATAAGATAACGTCAGCGCAGAAGCATCTAGAAATAATTTTCGTGATCTTATGTTATAAACATAATATTTTCATTGTTTACCTGCGCAGGGCCGGTAATAAGAGGCTTTTCTTTAATAACGACATCTCCAGGCTTGATGTCCCTCGCAGCCTCCAAGTACCTTCCAACCGTGGTGTTTTCCTTCACCCTAGCTGGGCTACAGTGGGCCTTGTGGATCTTCCAGTCTTGTTTCTGGTGGTCCTTCGAGCAGTAATGCACGTTCTGACATCCGGAACATTTGTGAATCGTTGGGGATAGGCAAATTATGCAGGAGCCTTCTTCAGTCATATTTCTGAAATTTGAACGTTTCTCGATCTTAAAATTTAAGCTAAAGCTATATTTAATCCATCCGATATCGAACTTTTAAAGCCCCTTGAATTTTTTATTATAATACTACATTAATATTCATTCTAATGTCTGAAATCGGAAAACTCTAGATGATACCATCTAAATCCAATCGTTAAACACATTCCTATCGAAATAAACTGTAGTTATAGTAGTTTTGTCATAAACTTAAGTTCAATTCCTTAGATCGTACCGCAAAACACTAAGTTTAAGTAAGATTATTTCGCTTCAGACAACGTTATAAAATGTATGCTTTACAAAAATATTAATAATGGCTAAGTACTTACAATTTATTTTGGCCACAATTGCACACACAGTAAAACCAGAACTGTTAAATATATATGCAATAATCACACGAAATACATCAGGCACTGAAACCGGGTCGCCGCACCCGTCGCGTGCGCAGCTTTCCCAGTGTAAAAATAAACTCCCGGCAACGTGAAACTTTATACGTATGTATTATTATTACATTTATTTTGTTTCGCAGAGACTTATGTAAGTTTGAATAAAATAAGACGAACATTAACATTAAATAAAATATCAGCCAGTATATACAATACTGGCTGATAATTTTTCCATACAGTTTTTTTATTAGTAATAGCGAAGGTTTTGTGTAATATCTATGTGCAATAATTAGGATCTGGGTCAATGTTCTTAGTATAGTTATATACATACATATACTAAGAACATAGACCCAGATATATAGTATAATATAAGATATTTTTTATGTTCTTAATTACATAAACTAGGTACCGTTATACTGAATAGTGTTCAAAAAGGTAACCTTTTAATATTTTGTGCGTTTGTATATTTTATGTTTAGATACTAATTGAATTCAAAACTCAAACGCCATCTTTCGATAATTTCGAGAACCATCTGTTTTATTCAGTAATAACTAAAGATCCCCATAGATGGCGCTGTTGGTGTTTGTTTCTTCGGGATCTGATTGTTTCTTATTTATTGACTGTCATATTTTTGCTTATTTCTTTCTTTACATAGATTTCTATTTATGCTTAAAGTGTGAAAACTATGCATACGGCCTCTAGTTGGGCGTTACCGTAGCCTAAAGCCTGTACTACAAAGTCTATCTATTTTGGACTAGCAGTGCACTAACAGTGCCAATTGTATCAGTAAAGATTAAATAACTATGCAGCATTAGGCTTGTGTAGTTGTGGAAGCCTTACTTGCACACTGCAGCACACACTACTCGGGAGCATTTCCTGCAAATTTCTGTAAGATTTAAGATACGGAATTCCAACTGGCAATCTAGCAGGCAACTACTCAAACCACTCGGCCACCACGGCTTAATATATAGGACAATAATAAACTATTCATACATACCTTTCTCTTGGGCTACTTTATCTGTTGATGAACTTGAGTTTGAGCATACAGGCGGCGGGAAGCGATTTTTCTTTGTATTATGTTAAGGTATGCTAAGGGTACAAATCCCATTTAACAGTTCCCGTCACATTCTATGCCATGAGTATACATACTAGTGAATCTCGTTACCTTTAATAATAATAATAATATCCTCACGCCTTCCCACAAGGGTCCGCGAAGGGGTAGGCAGAGGTGTATAGGTAATACCCACACACCCACTTTCCGCCAGAGGTATATTAGGTGCCAACGTGACAGATGGCGAGTCCATCGCCGTTACTCCAGCACGACTATACATACGCCTTTGAATTTCTTCTCAGACGATATGCAGGTTTCCTCTCGACGTTTTCCTTCACCGTTCTGCTCGTGGTGTGACTAATCACTGTACTTAAGTTCAGAAAAACTCATTGGTACAGTCGGGATTCGAACTTGCGACCTTTGCGTCGCAGGCAACTGCTCGAACCACTCGGCCACCACGACTCTTATACCTTTAGGTATTATTTTAATACTATGAATATAACTTTTTGTTCAATTTTGATAGTACCTACTTAATTATTAATGTCTCTTCTACCCTGTCCTGTTGAATCTCGTTATTGTCTTAAAGATCGCTTCCGCTGTGTATTTGGTAAGTGGGTGTTATTACTGTGTAAGTGGGTGTCTCACGCACCCGAAGTGAAGTGACGTTATGTAAAGTTGATCAATACTGTCGGATTTAGTTAACACTGTAATGGCAGGTATAATATAATAATAAATAATAAATCTTGCAGGGCAGTTGTAAGAGGGAATAAATATAAATAAATAAAAAATGAACCATAATACTTGTTAAATTAATTTAATTTGGAATTACAACATAAGATCTAAAAAGGTTTATGAAAATAATAACTCGCAATTTTCATGTCTTTTAGTGGAAGGAATGAGTAATTATTTTGTTAATTTAT
Organism: Drepana arcuata; assembly: GCA_016069955.1. Lineage (NCBI taxonomy): Eukaryota > Metazoa > Arthropoda > Insecta > Lepidoptera > Drepanidae > Drepana > Drepana arcuata. Next base: position 22,410 of record JACCPG010000649.1, on the reverse strand, counting down.
TATTTATTTACAAAAATAAATATACGAATATATTATTATTTACAATGGGTTGGATTAAAATAGACGGAATAAAATTAGAGTCTTGAAACATAACGTTGTGTTAGTGTTTTTAGTAATAACAATATTGAAAAATTAAATAAACTTTTATATTTTAAATTCAATAATAAGATAATAACATCGAAATATAAAAAACAAACCCTATTATTCTGAGATCTCAAGCACTCCACATTTCATATTTTAAGTTAAGTAAAAAAAATCGTATACATTTACAAATAATCTAACAGGAAAATATTGATACTAACATCGCTATTTTAAGAAAATTAATTAATGACAAGAGTACAAAGAGATAAGAATGAAACAAACGATTTCGCCGCTTCTCCATAGACATCGATATTACTTAAATATCGTAGCATTTAATAAAAACATATTCTACAATCTCCTTTTCTCACGAGATCTTGCCTATAATCTGTTCCCATGTTTTGATCTTCTTGAGTGCGTCTCTTGCGGCGGACGCCATGAGACCTTCGGATGATTTAATTGGTTCAAACCCGAGAATTAGTGCTGACTCGGTCAAGTAGCCTACGATCTGTAAAGAAAGAAATACATGAACTTGCAGCCTTAGAGTAAGTTGGCAAGCACCGCCCAATAGCCAGGGCTTAAGAATTTCGGCTATGGTATCCCCTGCCTGTCGTAAGAGGCGACTAAATGGGGCTGACGGGCTTGCGGATAGTCAGGGTGGGGGCCTGGCTGTCACACAACGCGGGCCAAGGATTGGCGGGTGCGCCATGTGGTAGTAGGGGCGTAGCTAGGCGCCCCTGGGATGTGCTAACGTAAAGTGCAGGAGGGCATTGGTGCGTTCCTCGGGAGATCCCAGAGCCCTCATATGTACACAGAGGATGGCAACCGAGGGGGTTTTAGTGAGTAAAAATTTCACATAACCAAATAGAAGGTTTCCCCCTCGAAAAAAAAAAGAAAGTTGGCAAGCAAGCATGCGGTCCGACTTGTAAGCGAGTGTCGACGCCTACGCTTGCATGGGTATCTTTCATGCATTGCCGACCTTACAGGAATCTTTTCAGACCCTTATGAAAGAGCTCCTAGTCTTCTAGCTCTTTAGCTCTAACTTTTACCATTGTGGCTGAGCCTTGGATCGATAGGAAAGAAATTAAAGAAGGTTGCAGGAAAACTTAAAGCAAGTACATATATAAAAAGTCATAAAAGTCTTTACCTCTTTTAGCCGGTTCCTTAGACTCTCTTTGGTGATTGCTTTCTTCTCAAAGTCTCTCGTCGTGAGGATCATAAGAGGCGCATGTAGCTCGTACAGCGTTACTCCTGGAAATAATGTTATTTATGTTGCTTATCCTTCTAACATTTCTATGTCAAAATAATGTAACAGTAGCCGTGGTGGCCAAGTGGTTCGAGAAACAAGTTCGGATCCCGACTGTACTAATGATTTTTTCTGTACTTAAGTACAGTGATTAGTCACACCAGTGTCTGCCTAATCCTTCGGGGACCTTGTGGGAAGACGTGAGGATATATATGATTCGTCACACCACGAGCTTTACGTGGTGAAGGAAAACATCTAGAGGAAACCTGCGTACGTCTGAGAAGCAATTCAAAGGCTGTCGATATTGAAAATCTATCCCCAATATTATATTGGGAAAGGATCATTAATAATACCTACTGGGAAGGAGAGAGCAAGTATGAAGACGCTGATAAAAGTGGATGAAGCGAAAGAGATCTGGAGATCTAGAAACTACCGGAGCTATACTCTGGCCACAAACCTATCAGCGTCTGCTTTGATGCTTTGAAGGATTTGCGAGTAATAAAGTGTATAGATAGCACCATCCACGAAGACGTGCCCCACGAATTTCTAGTCGAGGGGATCGCGGGGTGCGTGGAGTATAACCCGACTCTATTAATTGTAGTGTGCGTATGCACTCGTAGTTAGTGTACCGACAATACTCAAACATTAGTGGAAGGTTGCACACTTATACTATAAACTATAGGGAAGAATAGTGGGGCGCGTCTTCGCGGATGGCGCTATCTCTACGTCAAGACTAATGATTCCCACCTCTCAACCTGGAGTATCCGGGCTCGATGACATCGAACACCTTCATGAGGTCCCTGCAGATGTCTATCTTCCTATTCAACTCCAAGTCGGGCATTTCGTGGATCATGTAGTTGGTGACCTTCCCGTACAGCTGGCTGAGCGAGTGCTTGGCCGAGAGGCAGAGGTAGTGCGCAGAATGGAGGACGTTTCTGTACTTGTGGAGGAAGCTCTCGTAGCCGGGGACGTCGTTGACGTCTATAAGCTCGAAATCATCCGTAAGCCTGTAAGAGAGGAAAGGCAGATTTGAAAGAGCGAACCTCGCTTAGAATTAATCATGTTCTACTCAAATCAGGCAACTACTCGAACCATTCGGCCGCCACGGCTTGTTAGTGTGCTTATATTACATATCCTCACGCATTCCCACTTGGTACCCCGAAGGGGTAGGTAAAGGAGTATAGGAGTATAGTAACTATACTCCTTTACCTACCCCTTCGGGGTATTACCCGCACTCCCACTTTCGGCCAGAGACATATTTTAGGTGCCGGCGTGACACATGGCGAGTACATCGCCGTTACTCAAGCACAACTATACATACGCCTGCGTATTTCATCTCAAAATTATGATATTTTATCTCGATGTTTTTCTTTACCGTAAAGCTCGTGGTGTGTAATCACTGTTTTAAGTTCAATAAAACTCATTGCTAGTCGGGATTCGAGGTTGTTATCTATGTGTGGCAGGCTACTCGAACCCCAGCTACCACGGTATTTTATTAAATGAATAATAGATATGATGAATGTGGACCAAGCGAAAGAGATATGAAAGTCTAGAGAGAACTGGCGCTTTAAACGTTCAGCCTAACCGTTAGGGACACGGCGTGATGATATGTATGTAATAGATATATTAAGTAATATTTAATTCTAATTGACCTCTTCAACAGCAGCTGCACCGCCGCTGCAGGCATGGAGTAGCAGCACCCGTTGTCGACACAGCTCCAGGCGGCGGCGGCCTGCAGCGGGCTGGAGGACAACACGCGGCCGGCGCATTTGGGGCACCGGAACGCACTGGCGTAGGTTCCCAGCTCTGTCGGGTCGGAGCATCGCTTGCAGGAGCACTCGAAGAACTTACTATGCTTTAGGTGCTCGCGACGTTTGAGGGTTCCCTGGAGATAACAGGCTTATAATACTGTGTGCCCTGCTTCACACGCTCAATAAAAACATAGGTTACAAGTTACTCCGGAACAATATAGCTTCCATAGGGATTCGGGTAAATTGTGTTTGAGTTTGTCCATTACTAGCTGTGCCCCACATTACACGCATACAATTTTATTTTCAACAAAGAAAAAATATAATCAGCCTGTCTTACTGGGTAAAGATGAAGATTTCTAATGGCGAAAGAATTTTTTAAATCGGTCGTCTAGTTTTTAGTTAAATAGATATAAACAAAAAAATACAAATCTATCCTCTTTATCATTTTAGTTAAGAAAAACAATCAAATACTTCCTCTTTAGTGTAGATATTTTTGCACCTGTAATGTATAAGCGTAGCACAGCGAGATCAGGTCCCCGGCTTTATGGGCAACGGAAGCCCTGATGGTGAGAGGCCTCCCTGGTACCCGCTCGGCGTCAGTGTGCGTGGTGGATGGAGTGCAGTCATGAGCGAGGAGGTAAGCACTGTCGTACAGAGCGCGTGCGTTTGCTCCGCTGCCGCCGACTTCAAATGCGTTCACCTAGAAAGAGATCCCATCGTTCTCGACTTTCCACGAGGAGCTATCCTCCTTGTGGAAGGTCTATCAGACTCTATCTTTCTCGCGGAACAGACAAATGGCGAGTCCGTGGCCGTTTCTAAAACACGACGATATATAAATATGTCTTTCTGTATCTATAACGTATAGGAGGTTCTTCTCGATGTTTTCTCACGAAAGCTCGTGTGGGATAAATTACAACCTAAGATAAGAAAAATTACATTGTAAGACCGCCAGGATTACAACCCACAATATTGATTCTATAGGTGCCGACTTCAACCGCTCGGTCACCACGGCTCTTATATATTTAGCATATATGTAAATATATTATATTATACCTAATATGTCGTGAGTACAAGTTACGAAAAACGCTCGGACCTTGTAGCGTCCATCGTGTTATAATGAAATCTTCGTTTATAATTTCGTTTAACAATTCTCCATGCCGATATTTCTTATATTTTTTTCACTTAAACAGCTGAGAGTTAAATAAAATTTGAACAGCATCGAACTGAGACATTTATTTATTATTATTCTTTTTTTATTTATTTTTTATTATACAAATTGTATTATAATTGAAATTTTATTGCTAATTTTCTTGATAAAATACAGAAAGTAAAAAGATACCTCCAAAATCCCACAGACGGTGTGTATCTCTTCAGGATCATACTCCAGACCCCACTTCCGAATCCTCTGAACGACATGTTTCTCATTCACCGGCCAGATGTCACCGCGAGCGCGGCGGATCGCATTGTGAGCCTCCATTGCTGAGAGAGTCGCCCATTTTGTTGGGTCCGTCTTTTTTAACAGTAGGCATCTGGCAATGTACACATTCACATTGGTTATTTGACCTTGGTGGTGACACCACTAAAGCGGCTGGAAAAAGGTGGTGGGGACTGGCTCAGGACCGACACCGGCGTAGAAATGGGAGGCTTATCTTATACCTAGCCGAACCCAACTGCTAAGTATGAATGAATTGGTTATTTGCAATGCTGGAGGTATATTATGTTACCCGTGTATCTGATGGAGAGTCAGTCACCATATCCCGTCTTTCACGTGATGATCGGGAAGGGGTATATACTTTGTATGTAGTCTTGGCTCTGCAACTTTGACTTAAATATGCTGATGGCAACTTTTAGCGTTGTAGAACGGGTCTTAAGGACGGATGACAAATGATTTTCGCATATAGACAATAACATACTATTATTTCTATGCATAATCCAAATATATATTGAAAGCCAAAACTAAATTATATTCCAGTCACAGGAAAAGTGTCAGTCGTATCCAGGAACTTCTATGGTTGAATAGATTGCCACGAACAGAGGAAAATTGAAGGCATTGCATCAGAGACGCCGACACGAGCTCTTAACTTCGTGACGAAAGCCTATAATTCTACCGAGCCGTATTCCCAAAGGTGCCTTACAAACCTTGTGCTTACGTCATACTTAAGCCTTCCTGATTACCTTAAAGGCATCAGAGCTTGATAGGAGTCCTTAAGGTCTTCAACGTTGCTGTAGTCCGGGGGTAGTTTCCTCAGTGTGTCGCACTCGTAGGTGGAGTGTCCAGTGTACTTGCCCAGACCAGGACAGGCACTGCTGCACATCGGCCATTTGCAACCGTTGCATCTGCAAAATATACTGAGTTCCATTCGTATTCCTTGTACATTCAAGAAATGTAGTCTATTATAGTACATCCTCACGCATTCCCACAAGAGTCCCCGAAGGGGTAGGCAGAGGTGTATAGGTAGTACCCACACACCCACTTTCCGCCAGAGATATATTTTAGGTACCAATGTGACGAGTCCATCGTAACTCAAGCACGACTATGCATACGCCTTTGAGTTGAGTATGCAGGTTTCTTTCGCCGTAAAGCTCGTGGTGTGACTAATCACGGTACGTAAGTTCAGAAAAACTCATTGGTAAAGTCGGGATTCGAACTTGCGATTTTTGTGTCGCAGGCGACTACTCTATCATCATCCATCACGGCTCTACGGGTCTATTATAGTATACGAATGATAAAATAGCATCCCTGATGTGCATTGATGAAATAAGCTTAACTTACTTGCTAAGGCTCGTATGATCGAGCTCCCTGTAGCACCCAAGGCAGATTAAGCCACAGCCAGTGCAGGGCCCGACAGCGATGGCCGGCTGCTCAATAATCACTTCGCCAGCTCGAATGTCACGAGTCGCCACTATGTACCTTCAAGTTGATTCAAATAGACCGCTTACACACATATTCGTACCTACTAGGAATAGTGATAGATACGTCATATTTTAGGAATATCTGTCCACATCTTTCCGCAAGGGTCAAAGGTAAGCACATGCGGGAGATATTACAATTGGAAGACTAACTATATAGTCAGAGTGAGCTACCCATGAAGTATACATATTCATGAGAGGGGGCGGAGGTGGTTAATGAGGAGTGTAAGACAAAAAGTGTAAGTGGACGGAAGCGAAAGAAGTATGTAAGGATCGTAGTAAGTGGAAAGAAGTGGTCTCTGCCTACTCCTACGGGAAAGAGGCGTGATTATATGTATGTATGTATGTATGTAAGACAAAAGTGAAGCCGAACGATAAGTGAGAAAGATAATAAAGTTGATTATTGCTCTGTTTATGATATGGTGAAATATGAATCAGTGATTCGGCGAAGAATACAAAGATGGTAAACTTGGAGGAAAATGTATTGCTACCAACAAAGTTTTATTAAAATTACAAACAAACTACTTTCCAGAAGCATATTTAATAGCACACTATTATTACATCAAAGGAAAATTCTTTGTGAATGGAAGTGCTTCTAAATACAGACTTTTAGACACATGGTATTTATTACTGGTTTCCTATTTTCTGGCTGTTCTAGAATACCAAGCGCGAAAATGCTGTGTTAAACCATCGTATAATTTTTTCTCATATATGAACATAGTCTGCCATTAAATTATCTCGTTCGTGCTAGGTTTATCTAGTGACGCTAGTTTATAATCCAATATAAGTAAAAACACCGTTCCACAAGTTATTATTACAGAAAACAATTAGAATGTCTCACCGGCCCATAATTTCAGATTCCTTAATGTCGAAACAACATTTTTCCTGTGCATCAGAAACATCTTCAACGTGTCCATTCTCTTTACTCTCTTCTACGTCAGCTATGTTCTCCTTATTGCGCCCTCCTTCTCCCCTGCCTCTCTTCTTTTGCTGTGAAAACACAACACCATTCAAATTTACTTTTTATCACAGTTTTTATTCCTTGCGATATTTCCTTACACAAAATATGCAACGTAACATCAGAACTATGTAAACAAAACACCGAAAGGTGGGTTGACTGTTTTTTTGTGAATGAACGCGTCTCCTGAATCAACGAGAAATGTACACTGAAATGACGTATGGAAATTATGAATGGGATTTCGGTTGGTTGAGGCGGTGTCTAGGTGTATTTTTGTTCGCCACTTGACTCGTCGTGCCAATGGCTCGATGTAAAAAGCTGTTTCATAACCCTGCCAATGATTTGTGCGGCCGTGAAGTTGGGTAGGTTAAGGTTGGCGCGCATTGGATTTTGGACATTCATAATAATATATACTATTCGTAACTATAATAACTACTTTAAGATTTACATACATTATTTAAGCCAAAGAGTAACTGTTGCCGATATTTGACCTAAGTCAAAGAGATTGTGCTGGACAGAGGCGGAAGGAATTGCATCAGTCTCTTGGTTGTATGACGGTTCGTTCTTATTTTTATAAAGAAACACATATTTTTGGTAACAGCTGTCTGAATCTCCAAAAGTATTTTACGTACGAAAGTTTACGTCGGATATATGCAAATACTAGCTTATGGCCGCGGCTTCGCCCGCGTGGAGTTCGAAAAAGTAGCTTTGAAATTTTCCTGCTAGAATCGGTTCAGTCGCTATGCCGTGAAAGAGCATCATACATTATCATATAAGAAATTTGAATTTGTGTGGGTATTACCTATACACCTCTGCCTACCCCTTCGGGGACCCTTGTGGGAAGGCGTGAGGATATTTTTATCATAAATTTGAATTTTTAGGATTAAAAAAAAATGAGGATATATACATATATAAAAAAAAAATTGCCTATGTCCTATTCCTAGGTATAAGTTATCACCATTTCAACCAACCTTTCAGCCAAATCGGTTCAGCCGTTTGGCCGATAAAGAACCGCAAACATCCAAACTTACAAACTTTCACATTCATAATATTAGTAAGATCCATATTACAGGGAGGGCGTGAGGGTATTATATTACAACTCTATAACCGAAAAGTAAATTTGAGTGTAAAAGTACTTAACTATTATAAATCTCAGTAGGTCAGGCCGAAAATTACTTGAACTATTTTGAAGCAACATCTATTGACCCTAGCCTCTTGTATTATTAGACAAAATAGTATTGGTATAAGCTTTAAATGCTGAGCATATAGAGTGGAGCTTTACCTTTGCCTCAGTGTTCGTGGAGATATTTACAAGCAAAGCACTGTTTATCTCTCACTCGAATCCAGCACATAACTCTTTAAGCTGAAGCCAGTTTAAAATTAGGCATATTATGTCAGTTCATAATTTTGTTACAGTTATATCTACCTACTCATACCATCACGCAGTCCCTCAGGGGAAAGAGAGAGTAGAGCTCCAGGTGTGTCTTCTCTTACAGAACCGTTATTTCAACGACAAATAGTCATTTGTATTTATAGTATGATATTAATAATTATAATAATATAATGTCTTCACGCCTTCCCACAAGGATTCCCAAAGGGGTAGGCAGAAGTATACCAACACCTTTTTTTTCGGGAGATATATTTAGGCCCAAACGAGACGCGAAGATTTACTTACAAATTCGACAAAAAAAAATTAAATGATGGTGAGGTAAGGAATAATTAAAATGTTTGAAACATATTTCTTGCGGTCTTGGATATCGACTTGAAGATGATTTTGTTTCTGGAATTATTAAATTTAAATACACTTTAGTTCCTATCACTAAAAGCGAACAAATGGAGCCGTACAATCTGAAATCTGTAGGTATATAAAGTACTAGCGGTCCGTCCCGGCTTCGCACGGGTGCACTTAGGCTATATTTTCTTCAAGGTGAATGTAGCTCCATCCGATGGTGAAAGAATGTTTCAAATCGGTCCATTATAGTTTCGAAGGCTATTCAATACAAACAAACAAATAATCAAATCTTTCCTCTTTATAATATTAGTATATAGATTTTCGGAATATCTACTTTCCTATTATACTTGGCAGTCTACAAGAAGGGTGTGAAAAGATTCCTGCAGGGTCGGCAACGCGCGAGTGATACCCTGGTGTTGCAAGCGTCCATAGGCGGCGGTAACCGTTTACCGTCAGGCGGACCGCATGCTTGTTTGCCACCCAAGTGGTATAAAAAAATATTTCCTACTTTTAAATGAACCAAACGACAGACTATTTTCTGTGCCCAAATGCCTATAGATTATCTAGAACTAGACTAGTGAGTGGTGAGCTTTGATTTGTGCTATGACCGTCGGATCTATCCGCACTGACGTATGTTTGTATTAAGCATTAAATTTAGATATGTTATGTGTGAATTACGATATTGGCCTTACTTTTGACGTTGAATCATGTGTATAATAGTTAGCTTTATGTGCAATGCATCGGTAATGAAATTTAGGACAGGCGTCTGTTTGTAATACAATTTTAAAAAGTGTATTTAATATTTTTCTCCTGCAACATTATAAAATTATTCTGCTAACTTCAGGTCAGCAACTTCATGTTAGTTTATTTTATAAATATCTTTACACCTTTCCACCATGATCCCTGAGGGTAGGTAGGTACAGGTGTAGCTAGTATCCATTTTATACATCCACTTTCCGCCAGAGATATATTTAAGATGCCAGCGTGACAGATGGCGAGTCCATCGCTGTTACTCAAGCACGCCTTTGAATTTCTTCTTAATCGTATGCAGATGCTTTCCTTCACATTAAAGCTCGAGATCGGAAGTTCAGAAAAACTCATTTGTAAAGTCAGGAATGAACATGCAATATTTGTGTTGCAGAATTACTAGATCTACTCGGCCACAGATACCGGCCGATAATATTACTACATCACTGTTCAAATAACCTTAAAGTAAGCTGAGACATTAATACAGGTATCAGGGACTGACGTGCATACTCTCGTATATTGATGTAAATAAATGCTTACACAAATATTTAATTCGAGCGGGCATCAAAACCTATGACCTACAAGACTAAAGACAGAAATAATATTAGCAAGCCAATTGGCCAGTCAAAGAACACCTAAACTTATCTTTTAGATCAAATAGATGGATCTATGGAATACTCATGGATGGGTCGTCAAGAATAGGCACCTAAAAACTGACGCGCGTGTAAGACGAGACTGATGAATGTGAATGAAGTGAAAGAGGTTACAAGTCTAGTGATCCATTCTTGCTCCCCTCGGAGTGACTCGATGTCAGGATGTGTATTTCTTGCTATGGTAATTTCAGTGTGATTGTTAAGAAGAAGAAAGGCATGTGTCGTTGGTTTGGACATATAGAAAGGATGAGTGAAGAAAGGTTGACGAAACAGACATACAAAGCAAAAGTGTGTGCAAGAAGAGGCAGAGGAAGACCACGTTCCAACTACCTGGATCAAATCGATCGGACGCTCAAGGATAGGAACGTCAAGAGTACTCGAAACCGACGGTCATTTATTAAGAGGCTGATTGAAGAATCTGGATGAAGTGAAAGAGGTTGCAAGTCTTGAGAGAACTGGCGCTCCATTCTCTTTGCCCAGGGAGTAACTCCGCGTCATGATATGTATTTCTTGCTAAGGTAATTTGAGTGCGTCTGTGTATATTGACGATGTTTTAAAATAATTTTAATTTCAAATAGATTTAATCTTGGTATTTTTCAGCAACATTAGTTCAGCTGGCAGGTTGCCATTGTAATTTACGATTGAAAACTTGACATCACTGTCAACTGTTACTGCGCGCTTGTCTCGTGATGGACGCAGCTTGTATATAATTATTGACTTTATCAAATTAGTTTATTATTATTTTATAATGGACATATTAAGGCCGTGGTGAGCGAGCGGTGAGAATAGTTGCCTGCAATACACAGATTGCAAGTTCTAATTGCGGCTGTACCAAGTTTTTCCGAACTTACGTACAGTGATTAGTCACACCACGAGCTTTAAGGCAAAGGAAAACATCCAGAGGATATCTGCATACGTTTGAGATGAAATTCAAAGGCGTATGTATAGTCGTGCCTGAGTAATGGTGATGGACATGCCATCTGTCACGTTGGCATCTAAAAGTTTAGTCAATTTACATTAATTAGGCGTTGTAGTTTAGTAGGCGCTGAATCTAACGAACGTGGTCTGCCTACCATATCTCTTGATGTACAGGCTGTTTCAGAGAAATATAAATTTGTCTTCTAGTAGTGTAGGGTTGTGAATAGGGATGTAACGATACATGAATTTGCCCATACGATACCGATACCGATTATCGAGGAAAAATAATCGGCTATACCGATACCGATATCTTTATTCCTATAGGGTGTATTTACTAGGCTTAGTAGTAAATAAATAATGATATACTTTATATGCATAAAACTTACTAATGTTACATAGAATAAATAGACACTCCATTCTGTAAAGCGTGGCAAAAATGGAAATGAAAAAAATTTATTATGAAATGAAAATTATTATGAAATTATGAAAAAAAAGGTAAAATATCATATCAACATTTATTTGGGTAACATTTATCAAGGAATCAAATCAAAAGTAAATCAATATTAATACTCAAAGTTCACTTTAGGAACATATTTGTTAAGGAAACAAAGTTTATTCAAATCATTTTGTATGAGGCCTGCAGTTGAAAAAAGACGTTCTGAAGCAACTGAGCTCATTGTATCGGCGATGCTGATATATCGGCCTACCGATTATATCGGTATTGTTACATCGCTAGTTGTGAATAAATCCTAATGATGATGCGATCAAACCAATTGCTTCAAAGAGTACAAATAGACAACATTATTAAAGGGGTATTAACTCCGAAATAGGATTTATCCAGAATCAATTGATAACAAATTATATTCTACATGTACCTATGTAGGATCTATTTGTAATAGATTCTATTCTACCTTTATTGTTGCAGCAGTATTTAGTATGTCTTTTTATTGTTGTTATGTATTAACATGCCTTTTTTCATCTTTACAATCACACCCTCTTTCACGCTAGTAGTTCTGCGAACCTCTTCATCGCGGATTCGATCTAAGATAATTTTCGAGGAGATCGCATCTCAACTAAATTAAGATACCTATCAAATATCAAAAGCCTATGGTCGCTTCTATCATTTACGCGATACCAACCCGTACACCTACTTCACTACATTTACATGAGCCTCTTGAATGAGCTCCCCTCAGCCCCTCACCTCATATTATGGAAAATAACTTGGATATCAGTTACTAAAATTCGTAATATTTTTACCCGGGCTTGTGCCGACAGCTGATCGTCTGTCATCGGTTGGCGCGCTAATGACAAGTCTGTCGTGTTTGTTACGTCTAGTGAATGTGTCGGTTGCCAGTTTTGCCAGTTAAACATCTTCGTCTTTTATCGCCGTGGTGGTCGAGCGGTTCGAGTGTTGCTCGCAACACAAAGATTATAAGTTCGAATCCCTACTGAACCAATGAGCTTTTCCACACGTGTCGAGGAAAATATCGAGAGGAAATCTGCATAAGCTTGAGAAGAAATTCAAAGACGTGTGCACAGTCGTGCTTTAGTAACGGCGTCGGCCTCGCTATCTGTCACGTTAGCACCTAAAATATATCTCTGACGGAAAGTGGGTATGTTGGTACTACCAATAATAAATCTCTGCCTACGTCCATTAACGCAACGTTTTCAGGACTTTCAGGAATATTTATACAAGGAAGACAGAGGTTACATTACTCTCTTGTCGCTAGTTTTAGGCAGCAGCTTGACACTGCGAGTCCATCACCGCTTCTAAAGCTCGATTATACACACACTTTGAATCTTCTTCAACGTATACGTTTAAGCATATAAAAATACGTAGTATTTTTACATGCTTAAAAATGTTTCCCGTTCGAATTCGGAGCTGCCCGACTGGGGCAGGACCTCCACCTTATAGAAGTCCGTAGCCAAATAACACAATTTTTTGTGTTGTTTTCCTACGCGGTGAATAAGATTTCCAGTAATGAGCTCCTTGGGGAGGGGGGAGGATTGTTACATTGTGTTGGAAGCAGAGGGATTAAACCCATTATGCTGCCAACACACTATAACTCTCCGAACACAGAGTGACAGCGCGCAAGTGATACTTCGGTATCGTGAGCGTAAGGCTACGGTAACAGTTTCCCATCAGGTGGGCCGTATGCTTGTTTGCCACTCTTGTTGTATAAAAAAAAAGAGAACTGGCGCTCTATACTCTCTGCCTACCCCGTTAGGGACTCGGTGTGATGATATGTATATGTATAATTACCTACCATAATACAAACTGTTCAGTTTGGTTAACAACAACTGAATTGGCAAGTGTCCCATGCATTGTGTCCTACATATGTGGATGACGACTATGCATATACTCGACGCGCCATAACAATAAACACGTCGTAAACATTAGTTAAATACTTTCCTGCATGTGAACGTTATAATTCAACTTAACAAACAATTCAGGAATACACGTTAATACATATATTACACTCAAAAGGGGCATTAAATCTTCCAGTTTTGTCATAAACCTGGCGTAACTATATTATTTCGACTGACTTTAGTGATCTATGCTTAAAAGATATTAAAATCATTCGTATAGATTGGCGAGATCTAAGCTTTTAATAGTCGTTTATTAAGTATGGAAAGTGGGTGTGTGTGTATTACCTATACACCTCTGCCTACCCTTTCGGAGACCCTTATGGGAAGGCGTGAGGAAATATTATCTATGTGTTAATCCAGCTAAATATCTATCTCTGTATCAAACTTTATCCAGTCTCCATTAGTAGTTTTGCTTGAAACAGTAACAAAGAGCCTCACAATCTTTCGCGTTTCTGTCATTTTAGTAGGCTTCTGAAAAGCTCCAGCGCCACCTGTTGCATTTCTAACCACTGAATTATACTTAAGGAACGTCAGGTTTTTTCTCTTTTAACTATTAAACCTAGAGTAAGTCTAGAGAGAACTGGCGCTCTATACTCTCTGCCTACCCCGTTAGGGACTTGGCGTGATGATATGTATGTATGTAACTATTAAACCAGACTCTACTGTTCGTCCTTTATTCGGCGACGAAACTGCACTGTACTTCTGTACGAAATATATTTTAATATACTTATTGGTACTTTTCGGACGTTAATTTGGTGTAAACATTTATAATTTTGCAACGAATGCATTGCCAAAAATGTTGTCTGCAAATAGATATTATCTCGTATGCTCAAGGGCCAATTAGAGACCTTGCCAAAATGGGACGCCCTATTTATATGAAATATTCATATTACGTAGGTTATTCTGAGGCTTGACGCATGAAAAGTTAAATTTAATTAGGTTGAGAATAATCTATACCGGCTGGGATATATGGATAGTGCCATCCACGAAGACGCGCCCCACTATACTTCCTTGTAGTTCATAGTATAAGTAACCTTAGACAAATTTTTGAGTATTATCGGTACACACTGATTACCTATGAGTGCACACGCACACTACAATTAATAGAGTCGGCTCATACTCTTCGCATCCTGCGACCCGTGTCACGTTGGCAATGAAAATATATCTCCGGCGAAAAGTGCTCTTTCGGGGCCCTTAGTGGAAAGGTGTTACATTATATAAGTTGTGGTAGAATGGTACCATGCCTGATCTTGAATACATCGTTTAAGTCCACTAAAGATTAAGATATACTAAATCGCCCGGTTTCTCTTCTTAGTCTTCTCTGCACTTCTCTGTTTCATTTTAATTCCGAGCTTAAAGTGTAAGCCCCGGTGATCTGCGCCAATGCGTTTTATCTGAGCTTGAGAGGTGGTTCATCACACTACGAGATTGAAAAAATATATCGTGATATGATTTAGAAGAGTCCTACCATTCACTTTAACCAGATATATTCTATTATATATATTAAAATGTTATGTCGGTTTGTGTACGCTTCAAAAACACTAAAGTTTCTCCTCCGATCGAACTGAAATTTTAGCATGATATATAATAAGCATCAAGGATTGTTTTTAATAATTTTTTTGCATCAGTCACATATCCACATCGAAGCGTGGTAGGGTACAGCTAGTATATTATATATTTACATTCAGAAATTTGTGTTATTAGCTTTAATTGGTGATCATAAAGTGCTTCAATTACACCGCTGCTTACTTTCAGTTCAAGATACATAAGTTTTGTTTCTCACAGGCATATTAATTTCCAATTGTCTTAAAATACAAAGTATAGTTTTTACTAAAATAGATATGAATACTATACAATGTCGTGCCACACACGAGCTACGTACGTGCAATTTGGCTCGCTACCCGAAGCATGCGAGTTACTGGTGGTTGGTATCTCCGACACTGGTCGTGCCAACGGGCGAGTTGGCCGCCGGGTTGATTGATTGGCTCGATGTGATTTATATAGCCAGTTCAAGACACAGTTCGACACGTCACGCGAACCTTTTACGCGTTCATTGGGGTTGGCGCATACGTAATGTAATGAAGACGAGTCTTACTAACATTATTTATAATAATATATCCTCACGCCTTCCCACAAGGGTCCCCGAAGGGGTAGGCAAAGGTGTATAGGTAATACCCACACACCCACTTTCCGCCAGAGGTATATTAGGTGCCAACGTGACAGATGGCGAGTCCATCGCCGTTACTCAAGCACGACTATATATACGCCTTTGAATTTCTTCTCAGACGTATGCAGGTTTCCTCTCGATGTTTTCCTTCACCGTATAGATCGTGGTGTGACTAATCGCTGTACTTAAGTTAAGAAAACCTCATTGGTACAGTCGGAATTCAGGCAGGCAACTGCTTGAACCACTCGGCTACCACGGCTCTAACATTAATTATTTATTTATTAACAAAACATTATTTATTACTGCGACCCGCCCCGGCTTCGCACGGGTGCAATGTAAATTACTAATAATATGTACAACATCGCGGGCTTTTTATCGATCTTTTTAAGAACTACAATTCCGTAGTCCATTAATTTGGTCTATATCGTAAGGTTTAGCCAGCGATCGGGATTTATGCGCACAAAAATAAGTTTGTCACGAAATCACCAGGCTTTTCTGTACTACAATATGTATGTATAATAAGTATAAACTATTCTCTATATATATTATCTATTGCTAAAAATTTGAAGCAATTGGTTTATTGCATCGTCATTACGATATGTATCTGTCACGTTGGCACCTAATATACCTCTGACGGAAAGTGGGTGTGTGGTTATTACCTATACACCTCTGCCTATCCCTTCGGGGACCCTTGTGGGAAGGCGTGAGGATATATTCATTTTATTATTATTACAATATGTTCACAACACCTACAACTTCTACAAGGCAACTGTTCTATTTTCTCAGACAACCTTATATAATAAAAACATACCTTCTTTTTATTGGATTTCTTGTTCATGGTTATTTGGACCTGAAACAAAAAATATATTAAATTGTCATTCTAATATATATACATACATACCTACAATACAAAACATAAGTCCGAGTAACAGAGCGAGTAATGCGCCAGTTTCTAAATTACATACGTCTTGCGCTTTATCCATATTTACTACTTAGACGTTGCACAATATTTCTGTGCATCTATTTAATTCGATTAATATGTACGATGAATTATGTGAATGTAATATCTAAAACATCTATATACTTTATATACGACTAGCTGCCCGCCCAGCTTCACTTGGGTGAAAAAATCAAACTTGCTATAACTCGCGGTCCAATCGTGAATCTAAACAATTCTCAAATCCACCTGAAAATTTCATTAAAATTGGTCCAGTCGTTTACGATTCTATAAAGGACATACAGCATATTTTTTTACATATATAGTTTAGGATGTAACGAAAGATTTAAAAGCAATAGTAAACCTTGTTTGTGATCTTCGTATAATTCGATTTTTTATTAGTTACCAAGTGAAGTATAGATAGGTACGCGAAAGTTTTGTAATCTTCACATCATTTTATATCATCCAAATTTAACTGCCGAAAAAACGCATTTCGCCCGACATTCCTCTAATTGAACGCGACTTTGTTTGACAGAGCAAAAATTAGGCCACAGCTAACATTCCGTGCAATATTGGATCTGACTGAAATAAATTATAGGAGGTTAATGGCTGCCTCTGGGCGTTGAATAACTCTGAGTTAAATAATAGTGTTGAGACTAGACTATGATGGAATCAGCATAAGTAAACATGTCATTGTGTATTAGAATTGAAAGAGATTTTCTTTAGTTTCGCGCGCTACTCTCAATGAATTGGTTCGCTGCTCCGCTCTGTTGGACCAAAGCCCTGAATGCGATTTGTTTGCTGACGACTGGTCGAATTATGTCTAACGTTATACATATAGGAATACAAATAAATAAAATTGGAGTGTCTTTTTGTACTATTAAATAACCTATTTTCACTAAATGCCTGAACATCATTCAAATCTTCAATTTTGATTAAAAGATCTTTCCCTCTTTTTACGTTAGGGACTCGGCGAGATCATATTATGTGTGTTTACTAAATGAATATGGAAGTATACTCGGTACATATAATAAAATATGCTTTTTACAATTTCTGTCTGTCTGTCTGACTGTTTGTTCCGGCTAATCTCTTAAACGGGTGGACCTATTTTGCTTTCACTGGCAGATACAGATCGCGCGGCGAGAGTTTGGCTTTGACCTTCGGGTGGAGGGGATTACTGCGCATGGGTACTGTCACGCACACAATACTTTTCCTTTTTTATGTACCAGGTTGGATATTTGAGTGGGTCAAAATTCATGTACAGTGGTAATAATGCTAGAAAATAATACGAAATAGATAAACTTCTTCATTTATTAAAACTATTGATAGTTATTTTACTTATATAAAATGTTTATTTCCTTTTCAAGTTTACAGAGACAGCGATGAAAATTCTAAATAATTGTTTTTTAATAAAACTATTTATTCCAAGATACATGTGAAATTGGTACATACAAACAAAAAAAAAACTTAACTGACAAACTTAAGCAAACAAACTCAACAAATAGTAACAATCGACAACAATAAACAATTAACGAAAATAGCAATTCACTTGTGAACGTGATTGTACAACAGGAGTGCGCGGTACGTCGTATCGATGCGGGAGGCAGGGAACGACTGGAGCGCCAATCAGAGCACCGCGTGCGCCTACACACCCGCCCCGCACCCCGCTAATTGCCCGTTGATACCCAATTTCTGATTTCTGCGCAATAACGGTCAAAGCCAAACTCTTATCGCGCGAGCTGTAGCAGATGTAATAAGGAGTAACATTAAGCAACTTTTATTTGAGAAACTGAAGAATAACTTTGTTTTTAAAGTCCACGCAGACGAAATCGTGGTCACGTACCTAGTAAATATGTAATCCGTCTTAATTAAAGTTAAACTTTTTGTTGACTTTACCAATTATGTGCTTAGCCTACAATGGTTTTTTTTTATACCACAAGGGTGGCAAACAAGCATGCGGTCCGCCTGATGGTAAGCGGTTACCGCCGCTTATGGACGCTTGCAACACCAGGGGTATCACTCGCGCGTTGCCGACCCTGCAGGAATCTTACGTACGGTTTAAAAAAAGGAGATTATCAATTCGGCTGTTGTTTATGAGCCTATTTAAATTCGTGCCCTCTTTTTACCTCTAGATACCATAGCATAGCCAACACTAACCTAACCTAACAAAACAATTTTTCACCTGACATAACCTACCTTTGTATACACTTCAAAGGCTTGTGTTCTGCCAAGAAATTTGATAAATTGCTGCTATAAAGCCCGTTAAAAATATAAGACGTATTAATAACAAAGTGATTGTCTGATTCAAAGTGTATTAGGTGTGAAACATATGTATATTAAAATGTAGTTCGTAATTTCAACCATACAGCTATGATGTAAACAAGAGCAAGAATTATTACAGCGTTGCCAGCGTCACATTTTTATTAGGAATGGGTTTATTAGCTTTGTAAGTTCCATGAACTTTACTGCTTAACTGAACAATGGTGAAAGCAGACTTGCAGCTGGCTACTTCTTCGCTGCTAAGGTAACACAGCTTACGGTACCACGGCTTTGGGCCTCTGCCTTGCCCTGAGCTGGACGATGTCGGCTAGAAGATATAGAAGATAGATAAGATAAGAAGAGGATGTTATATTTAAATTTATCGATTATTACTTTCATAATCTTCCTCTTATGATTGGTCGAGATACTGTGAATCTTCAACTACCAGTCATAAGCGAGTAATTTGGTTGGATGAAACCAGAACAGCAGCCATTCGTTATCGGAGATAGAGAACAAGCTGGAGCGTCTTTGGTCACTGTTAAGGGGGAGAATTAAAAGCTGTACTGTAAAAACTAGTAATAAATCTGATGGTTGATACTACATTAAATGTTTTTGCATCCAAAGTCCCTGTTTCTGCTTGATGAACTAATAAGGTTCACAAGGGGAAGATCTCTTATTAAAATTGAAGATTTGAATGGTAAACAGGCATTTATAGTTAGTGTCCTTGTAATTTTTTTTACACTATGTAAGCAGTGTCGTGCGGATTGCCATGGCAACCAGTGGCAGACAACTTCCTTTTTACTTCTGGTGCCCTGGTACCCCGGGAAAGATTTCGTTCCATACTCTATTTACACAGCTCTTCCTTCACTACGCTTATAATCCTAATTACGTCACCATTGTTGTATTAAAAATCACAAGAATGTTAGTTTTTTAACGAGGTGAAGTTTAGTTACCAATGTTACCAACCAAATAGTCTCACTGCCAAGAAAATACCTCACATTTTTCGCAATAAAGTTTTATTTGAAAACTGTTCGGAACATGAGAGACAATCGTTAAACAGTTTAATGATAGCAGTAAAATGTGTCCGGCACAAAGAGTCTATGTTGTAGAGCTGTATTTATTGTTTATGTGTAGCGTGTCATAGTTATGCTCCTATGGCGATTGGAGAAAAATATTTATGTTATTTCTTCGTTTTAATTTTATGTACCTAGTTACTTTACTGTTCGAGTTCATTGTACATAAGTATGCGACTGAAGGGCCAGTATCCATGTCAAAACGTTAATACAAAAAAAAAGTAATGTATGCTCTCCGCACGTTCCTTGAACGCATATGAATGTAAAGCATCAACAAAAGATATGAAAAGATTGCTTCAAGAGTCAGTTATAAAACAAACACTTTCTGTTCTACGCAGATCGGCAAAAACCGAAAATATACTGTGGGTATCTTTTTAAACTGTTCCCGGGAAATAGGGCTGAAATGGATCCATATGACCATATGTCGACCAAGGTTCGCAGAATTATTTTCCTGCCACGTCATGTATTTAATATCTTCACAACTTCACACACGGATCTCTGTTGCCTGTTAGGTATATTCATATTACAGACCATCGGTCGTTATACAATAGAGTAGTCTTTGCCATCTGTCACGTTGGCAATGTTGACCATATGCCCGTCTATGGTATAAGTTTTGCATTCGTCTATGAATTTATTATCATACCCATGCAGATTTTAATCACAATGGTTTCACTCTCCACGAGTACCTACTGCTGTTCAGAGAAACTCATTGGTATAGATCTGGGTTTGAGCTAAAAACCTTATCTTTGCAAGTGGCTAATTATGCCAGTCAACCGTTATGACTCGTATGTGATTCTTTACTATGGAATCCCACTCTCAGTTCCGATGATAAAGCAAATTTCTCAGAAATAAATACCTACAAACCATTTATTTTCCGCGCACGTTAAATAAACAGCGTTTCCATAATCTTTAAAACAACGATCAAGTAAATCAAAATTTACTTTGAATGGTTGCCAATGCGTGTGTAAATAAACTTTAGTTTGAAAATATGGCACAGCACCGGCCAGTTGGTTGCCGTCAAAACACGCGGTTAAACTTTACCATTTGTATGAGATCTTTGGCGTTTTGCAAGTAAAAATACACATGAGAACGTTTGTTGGTTACGTAAGGTTGGTATGTCGAACAAACTTATTATTAAGTGGGGGGGGCCCTGGGCCCATGCCACGGGAGGTGGGACAGGACCCATGAGGCGGGGGCCTAATTCAGACGTCGGTAACTCAAATTTGACAGACGAGTATACAGTCATCATTAACGCAATTTTGACATGTTCGTGACACGAACATCACTTGCGTGTTGCCACTCTGTGTTCGGAGTTAGCGTTGTCAGCATAAAATGGTACTAATCCTCCCCCTCTCCAAGGAGCTCATTATTGGAAACCTTATTCATCGCGCAGGAACACAACACGCAAAATAGTGTTATGGACTTCAATAAGGTGGAGGTCCTGCCCCAGTCGGGCAGTTTTTAATTCGGACGGGAAACCCGTTATGCCCTACCTCTCTTCAGGTGTCAGCATGACCAATTAAGTATTTGAATTTTATATTAAACGTATATAGATTTTCTCATGGTGACTGATTGGTTCGAGTAATGCAGGCTAGCACCCCGATTGTACCAATTAATTTTTTTACTAAAGTACTGTTATTAATCATACTACGAGCGTTAGGGTGAAGGAAAACACAGTGAGGAAACATGCATACGTTTTAGCGGAAAATCAATTACTTAAGTAAAGTCGTACTTGAGAATCGGCGGTGGATTCGCATCTACAAATTTCACACAACTTTATGTCTCTGTCTACCCCTATGGGGTAAGGGAGATCGCTTGTGGGATATATTGAAGATAATCAAAACCCATTTCGTTGTGTTATAAATAGCACAAAACATTCAAACACAGCTGCTCGCCGCCACTGAGTTGCGAGAAAATGCTTTCCCTAAATGATTTTTATAATTGGGAGTCGAGAACTCATTGCTCAAACACCAGTTTCACATAAATTATTCTGCCTTTGAATGTGGAGTTTATATTCATGATTTAAGTTTTTATATATTTTACAAAACATGAAAAACTTACTTACTACTAAAAAGAAGAAAGAAAAAAAAAAAAAAAATATAATAACTAAAAAATATTCTTAAAAGGAGTCCCTTTAGGCAGGGTACCGAAGATACTGGCAGCGTTCCCCCTTTGTATAGCTAGGCTAATTCTTTGTCCGAGGTAGCTGCCAGCTCTTCGGTCTCCTGTGATGTCGACCAACCTTTTTGCTATGTCTTTAAATAGCTTTGTGGCACTAGGACCCCACGGACCAAGGGTCTCGACACCGAATGGGACAAAATCATATTCGGAGCCTAGACCCCTGTATTTGCATACCTTAGCCTTCTCAGCCGCTTCACGGGCCGCACCAGCTCTGTTGTTGGTTCCATGTAGATGGGAAGGGGCCAGCGTGTCTGAACAGGTTGCATCCCATACCAGCACCCGGCCCATCTTCCATGGAATCAAACTCATACCATCCGGTCTCTTGCCATCGTCTCTGGCAATACCAGTCGGCTCAAGTAGACTTGGCACGTTGACGGTGGCAAGGGACCGGCGTATGATATCGTTGAGTGCGGCATGTCTCGAGAAACGG
>JACCPG010000648.1:7020-26332 GCA_016069955.1 Drepana arcuata | reverse complement strand
GGACTGGGTACTAGGTGGTAGGCCTCTTATTGCAACAGTCCGGCTAGGTGGGTACCACCGCAGTGTCAGATATCCTGCCGCCAAGCACTAGTGTACGTATACGGTGAGTACGTAACGTCCCAAGCGCAACTATTTGAATATCAAATACAAGACACGCGAATAACTACATAAAATTATGCATGTAGCGCTGTCCCTTTCTAACTGCTGAGTGGAAGTGAGAGAGCGAACGTGTTTTTTCCTGTTCTTGCTTACTTGGAGTCAGACATAATGTTCTAGGTCGTTTTATGACAACAGAATTTAAAGTTGAACGGAGGACAACTTTAGGCATAGTAACACAATTGATAATTCTGTTATAAAAAAATATATATATATATAAATATATATAATATATCCTCACGCCTTCCCACAAGGGTCCCCGAAGGGGTAGGCAGAGGTGTATAGGTAATACCCACACACCCACTTTCCGCCAGAGGTATATTAAGGTGCCAACGTGACAGATGGCGAGTCCATCGCCGTTACTCAAGCACGACTATACATACGCCTTTGAATTTCTTCCCAAACGTATGCAGGTTTCCTCTCGATGTTTTCCTTCACCGTAAAGCTCGTGGTGTGACTAATCACTGTACTTAAGTTCAGAAAAACTCATTGGTACAGTTGGGATTCGAACTTGCGACCTTTGCGTCGCAGGCAACTGCTCGAACCACTCGGCCACCACGGCACTATAAAAAAATATTATCAAGTAATTTTGTTTTTACAGCCTCCCAAAAGGGGGGGGGCAGAGGTATTACAATTGTAATTTTCCACCGCAGATATATTTAAGTGCTAACGTGACAGATGACGAGTCCATCGCCGTTACTCAAGCACGACAATACATACGTCTTTGAATGTTCTCAAACTTATGCAGGTTTCTTCTCGATGTACAAGCGCGATTCGAACTAGTAACTTTTGTTACAGACTACGCAAACTACTTTTGATCCGAGCCTGTTGATCTGCCTACCTGTTCGGGGAAGGCCAAGGTTATTTGAGACTCACCCGTAAGCAGTTTTAAGATCCAGCTTAGAAACGCCAAGACAGAGATTCCTCCGTTCGACCGCCTTCAATTTCTGCAAATGTTCTTTGAAAACTTCTTTACAAGCTTTGCCGACCTGACAGCACTCCTTCTTCGCGAAGCTCACGCCTAACTCCTTCTGCAGATCCTTGAACTGCTTCATCGTCATCGCAGAGAGAGAAGCGGTGCTCTCCTTCTGCTTCTTCTCCACTCTCTCCTCCGCAGCAGTTTCATCTAAATGCACAATATCTTGGTAGATCTCGTAATCGCTATGATAATTCGGTGAAGATCTTTCCGGTGAGAGAGTGTAGTCCGAATTCGGGAGGTAGAAAGACCCTGGGGATCCGGTCATGGGACTGCAGATATTTTCCGAATGTGGGGGGGTTAGGAAAATGGCATCCACTGGTGACTTGAAGCCCTGAACGAGAGCATCGTCGAAGACATTGGACATTTCCAAGGAATCGTTATAGACAATTTGATCCGAAAACATCTCAATAGGATTGGGCATTGCAACCTCTTGGGGAAGGACTGGTATTGAGTAAGGCTCAGGCGATCCGTCTACTTGGAAGTCGGAGAGTGGATCTTCAGCATAATTAGTCTTCGTTTCTTCATCAATCAACTCTAGTACATCGCTCCAGTAATCCTGAGCGTTAAGTGACTGCGCTGAGATTTCTTTGACTCTATCACACGCCGCATCTACTTCTGTGTAATTATCTCCGGCCTGAGTAGTGTTTACTATCACGTGACCACCAGACAGGGATTGAGTGTTCAAGCTTATCTGTAATGAAAGAAAAAGGTTGAATATGCGCCATTGTAAGTGTGTATATCAGTCGCCGATGCCTATAGTACAGGCTCTGCCTAGTTTAGGGTCAGTTGGCTTTGCGTGAGATGTCCACAATATTATTGTATGATAACATCTATACGTTATATTATATCGTCGCCGATACTATGATACAGACTCTGCCTGGTTTGGGTCCGGTTGGCTTTGTTGTGAGATGTCCCACAATATTGGCTGGCCCAACATCTCTATATAAGTGTGTATATCAGTCGCCGATGCCTATAGTACAGGCTCTGCCTAGTTTAGGGCCAGTTGGCTTTGTGTGAGATGTCCACAATATTATTGTATATTAATATCTATATAAGTGTGTATATCAGTCGCCGATGCCTATAGTACAGGCTCTGCCTAGTTTAGGGCCAGTTGGCTTTGTGTGAGATGTCCACAATATTATTGTATATTAACATATATATAAGTGTGTATATCAGTCGCCGATGCCTATAGTACAGGCTCTGCCTAGTTTAGGGTCAGTTGGCTTTGTGTGAGATGTCCACAATATTATTGTATATTAACATCTATATAAGTGTGTATATCAGTCGCCGAAACCTATAGTACAGGCTCTGCCTAGTTTGGGGTCAGTTGGCTTTGTGTGAGATGTCCACAATATTATTGCATATTAACATCTATATAAGTGTGTATATCAGTCACCGATGCCTATAGTACAGGCTCTGCCTAGTTTAGGGTCAGTTGGCTTTGTGTGAGATGTCCACAATATTATTGTTGTTACATCTATATAAGTGTGTATATCAGTCGCCGATACCTATAGTACAGGCTCTGCCTAGTTTAGGGTCAGTTGGCTTTGTGTGAGATGTCCGCAATATTATTGTTGTTACATCTATATAAGTGTGTATATCAGTCGCCGATACCTATAGTACAGGCTCTGCCTAGTTTAGGGTCAGTTGGCTTTGTGTGAGATGTCCACAATATTATTGTTGTTACATCTATATAAGTGTGTATATCAGTCGCCGATACCTATAGTGCAGGCTCTGCCTAGTTTAGGGTCAGTTGGCTTTGTGTGAGATGTCTACAATATTATTGTTGTTACATCTATATAAGTGTGTATATCAGTCGCCGATACCTATAGTACAGGCTCTGCCTAGTTTAGGGTCAGTTGGCTTTGTGTGAGATGTCCACAATATTATTGTTGTTACTTCTATATAAGTGTGTATATCAGTCACCGATACCTATAGTACAGGCTCTGCCTAGTTTAGGGTCAGTTGGCTTTGTGTGAGATGTCCACAATATTAATATCACCTGTTCCAGGTCTGGATATCAGCAAGTACTTCGAAGACTGCATCAGATCCGCGCGTATCTTCATCCTGAAGGAGTATGATGATACCTTACCAGCTGCCAGGAGGCACATGAGAGTGTGAGAACCATTTCTTTACCTAGCCATGGGTTACCTCTGGTTAATATTATATATTTGAGCCGTGGTGGCCGAGTGGTTCGAGTTACCTGCAACATACAGATTGCAATATCGAATCCCAACTCTACCGATGAGTTTTTCTGAACTGAAGTATAATAAATGATTAGTCACACCACGAGCTTTACGGTGAAGGAAAACATCGAGAGGAAACCTGCATACGCTTGGGAAGAAATTCAAAGGCGAATGTATAATCGTGCTTGAATTAAGGCGATGGACTCGCCCTCTGTCATATTGGCACCTAAAATATATCTCAAGGAAAGTAGGTGTGCCGGCATTACCTATACACCTGTGCCTGGCCCTTCGGGGACCCTTAGAGGAAGGCGTGAGGCTATATTATTTATAATTTATTTATACTAGTTAAATTGTATGTCACTGGAAGATTTTTCACGGTTCCAAAGGAACCTTCCTTCCGCGAACGCTCAGGCTGTGGAATGAACTTCTCGTTGAGGTTTACCATGGAGACTACAGCATGGAGTTCTTCAAGAAGGGTGTGAAGACATTTCCTTTAGTTCATGCTCTCCTGGTACATTCTAAAAGGTTTGCCCTAGAGAGTACAGCATGGAGTTCTTCAAGGAGTTTCGATACCCTTGATTTTTCGGCGGCCACTTCATCGATGCCTTCCCTCATCTATATTCTTCAGTTTCGAGTATCTTTAACGGTCCCATCGATTTGATCAAAGCAACCATAATTATGTAGTAATAAATAAATCTCTTTTGCAGAATGTACTGGGTGGATGTTATTGTTCAACTTCTCTTCTGGGCGCTGATGATCTATTGGTTCAGTGGATGGATGACGTCACTCTTTTCCTTCCTGACCGGTTCCAGCGGGAGTCCAGCTGTCTTAGCCACTACCGCATAAGCTACCCATAAACCTGCCTCTTCTATTTTTAAGCGCTATTTGACGACCTGGTCTTGTGGTCTGCGCTCTTGACTGCGAGGCTTCAGGTCGCAGGTTTGATTCCCACTGAAGGCGGATATTATGATGAATACGTGTATAAATTGTATCTTGATTTTTTAAGAATATCTATTTGTTTATATAAGTATGTATATCATTGTCCAGTTTTGCTTAGTTTGGGACTAGGTCAATTTGTGTGGAATTGCCTATCTATATAAGTATTTATATCGTTGTCCAATTCCCATAGTACAAGCTTTGCTTAGTTTGGGACTAGGTCAATTTATGTGGAATTGCCTATCCATATAAGTATGTATATCGTTGTCCAGTTCCCACAGTACAAGCTTTGCTTAGTTTGGGACTAGGTCAATTTGTGTGGAATTGCCTATCTATATAAGTATGTATATCGTTGTCCAGTTCCCATAGTACAAGCTTTGCTTAGTTTGGGACTAGATCAATTTGTGTGGAATTGCCTATCTATATAAGTATGTATATCGTTGTCCAGTTCCCATAGTACAAGCTTTGCTTAGTTTGGGACTAGGTCAATTTGGGTGGAATTGCCTATCTATATAAGTATGTATATCGTTGTCCAGTTCCCATAGCACAAGCTCTGCTTAGTTTGGGACTAGGTCAATTTGTGTGGAATTGCCTATCTATATAAGTATGTATATCGTTGTCCAGTTCCCATAGCACAAGCTTTGCTTAGTTTGGGACTAGGTCAATTTGTGTGGAATTGCCTATCTATATAAGTATGTATATCGTTGTCCAGTTCCCACAGTAGCTTTGCTTAGTTTGGGACTAGGTCAATTTGCGTGGAATTGCCTATTTATATAAGTATGTATATCGTTGTCCAGTTCCCATAGTACAAGCTTTGCTTAGTTTGGGACTAGGTCAATTTGTGTGGAATTGCCTATCTATATAAGTATGTATATCGTTGTCCAGTTCCCATAGTACAAGCTTGGCTTAGTTTGGGACTAGGTCAATTTGTGTGTAATTGCCTATCTATATAAGTATGTATATCGTTGTCTAGTTCCCATAGCAATTTGCTATGATTTTGTTTAAGAAAAAAATTAAAATTTAAGGGTTCTTGGAATATGAATACTGCTCAAAATAAAGTACATTACATAACTGTCGAGTACCTCACGGGGAAGGCACGATAGAGAGCCCTAGTTCTCTCCAGACTTACTATTACTCTCTTTCTTTTTAATCACATTTGTCAGTCTCTTCAGTACTATATTCTTCTTCTAAGTATCTTTAGCTATCATTAATGGCTTTAAAAGTTTTAATTTTAAGAGATTTTTTTTTATTTTATTTTAGTGATGGAATGAAGAATGCGATTGAGTTTCACAGGTAACGTGATGGAGGATTTGTGTTTAGTTATTTGGTGTAGGATATTTCCTGTGTAATAATAACAATGTATATAGAAGAATGTTAGATACATTTTTTACTTTTTAAACTTGACTGTGTAGTGATGAATAAAGACATTTTATTGTAATATTTATTTTATTCTACTTACTTCACAAGGGTCCCCTAAGGGGTAAACAGAGGGATCAGAACACCCACTTTCCGCCAGAGATAAATTTCAAGTCCAAACGTGGGAGATGGCGAGTCCATCGCCGTTACTCAAGCACGACTATACATACGCTTTTGAATTTCTTCTCAGACTTATGCAGGTTTCCTCTCGATGTTTTCCTCCACCGTAAAGCTCGTGGTGTGACTAATCACTGTACTTAAGTTTTAGAAAAACTCATTGGTACAGCCGGAATTTGAACTTGCGACCTTTGCGTCGCAGGCAACTGCTCGAACCACTCGGCCACCACGTCTTCCTCTACTTCAATACAGAATATCTCAAATAATACTACAGTTGTCTTCTAGAAGTTATAGTGTGTTGTGAATATATCCTCATGACGATGCAATAAAACATATAGCTTCAAAGGTAACACAATGACAATATTTTATATTATATCATACGGGTGGCAAACAAGCATGTCCGCCTGATGGTAAGCGGTTACCGCCGCCTATAGACGCTTGCAACAATAGGGGTATCGCTCGCACGCTTCTGATACCGTAGGAATCTTTTCACACCCTTCTTGAAGAACTCCATGCTGTACTCTCTCTGTAATACTCACTCCAAGTTCCGGAGTAAAGATAGTAAAACTCACTCGTAGTAAACGTAGATATGACAAATGAGACAATTTACCTATATATATAGGTACACGGGCAAAATTACAGGAAGTACCTAAATAAAATACAATATTTAGATTTGTTTTTATATACATTAGCATATTTTAGATAAAGCTCAATCGTTACTGCTGTAAGCTGGGTTTTATGCGAAAATAAGGTGAAAAACTAAATTGGTTTCTAACTAAGTCGGTTTACGGACGATAGTTTAATGTGACAACGTCATAACAAAATCGTGTCCTTCGCTCGCTCGTATAGCGCTCTTGCTCCGATCGTAACGGGACAATGAGCGTAACGGGACAATTAATTGTTCATCCCATTTCGTGCGTGCAGCCGGCTGTCATCCATTTATTAGACGTTGTCACGTCAAAATTATTACAATCTAGATTTTTTGTTTTTACTTCCTGTCATTGTGTCCCGTCACATATTTGAGCATCTGTTCTATATTCCGAGACACTGTATGACAGGTTGTACAAGCAAACGGGCCACTTAGTAATTTCGTGAAGAGTATGTATATTAGTAGAAGCGAGTCGGAGATAAAAAACAAAAAGGAAATGGATATTTTAAACACTATACGCTTAAATCTAGATTTAAACTATCTCGTGCATGGCCAATTATCTGTTTACTAACAATCATGATACATATATAATTACGCACATTCAGTTGTGTACTATTGTGCTGAGCAATATATCCTCACGCCTTACCAAAAGAGTCCCCGAAGGGGTAGGCAGAGGTGTATAATGAAAGGTACTGTTATATAAACATCATGTATTAACCTACATCTTTTCGTTTCACCCAAAGTTGCATATTACAATAGTGTATTATATTGTAGAAAGAACTGTAAACATTTGGTTAAAACTGGACTTAAAATTTAGACATGATTACAATTATGTACAATAATAATTTTAATTATCTATGAATATATGTACTGGACTGCATTTTTTTACCGTAAGCGTCCAGCGAGGATCCTGAAAAGATAATAACCGGTGCCAGCCTGAAAAAGTTTGTGTAGCCAGTACAACCTGAAAAAGAAAAGCATTTATTAATACGCTTTTATTAGCTTGTGACGTATGTATGTTAGTATGTTAGTATGTAACGGAATCTTTGAACATGATTTTAACCCCCTTCATAACGTCGGATTAACTCGAAATTTGGCATACTTATTAAGGACCGATGACAATTCAATATTTTAAACATTTTGACCCGTTATCCTTACTAGGATAATCAGGATCAGCGATTTTTTATATTCATTTTTGCACTGCTAAGCAAAGTTGCTGATGCTGATTCGAAAAATAAACTTGGTAATACGCTACGCAATAATCGTTAAAATAATCGCTAAAATAATCGCTAAAATAATCACTAAAAAATTAAAAATAAATAATAGTTGGATTTTCTATAAAAAGTGTATTTTTTTAGTTTTTAAAACTATTATTTATTTTTACAAATGATACACAAAGCGAAAGTGAGTGCAAGAAGATGCAGAGGAAGACCACGTTGGAAATACCTCAAGGACGGAAACGTCAGGAGTACTCGAAACCGACGAGCATGTATGAAAAGATGAATGTGGACGAAGTGAAAGAGGTATGTAAGTTTAGAGACAATCAGTGTGATGTAAGTAGTTGGAGCGTGGTCTACCTGTTCATTCAAACACTTAGGGATCTGATACTGCTAGTGACTGTACCTTCGAAGCTTACTCCTGGCTTGAGGGAGGGAGTCAATGGAATCCTTCAGGATGAACCTCCTTATTCCCAACATATACGCCCCTATATAAGAATCCCATGAAAATTGGGCAGGCCAGTGGGGGAATGCGCTAGAGTCACAGGTGACGCTTGCCTCTTGATGGAGGGCCGTCAGCTCAGAAACACCGAAATTCCACTCGTGGTTCGCAAAGTATTCGCCTGTAGCTGCGGCCATTTTGAATCGCTTGGCTATCTTCATCATACTGTTGGAAAGAAAATACAGGTAATCTGTATATATAATAAATCTGTAGAAAAATCGTTTTTGTACAACGAATATATTAAAAAAAATTGCTAGGGTGTTTAAGGATAACGTACAGAACCCAGTTCCAGCATTTTTGACGCAGCACCTAGCCGGACTGTTGCAATAAGAGGCCTACCACCTAGTACCCAGTCCCTTATGGCCAGTAATGTGACTAGCTACAGTGCCCTTCACACCGGCACACAGTGTAGTGTACGTACACTAGTGCTTGGTGGCAGGATATCTGCCACTGCGGTGGTCACCTAGCCGGACTGTTGCAATAAGAGGCCTACCACCTAGTACCCAGTCCCTTATGGCCAGTAATGTGACTAGCTACAGTGCCCTTCACACCGGCACACAGTGTAGTGTACGTACACTAGTGCTTGGCGGCAGGATATCTGCCACTGCGGTGGTCACCTAGCCTGACTGTTGCAATAAGAGGCCTACCACCTAGTACCCAGTCCCTTATGGCCAGTAATGTTACTAGCTACAGTGCCCTTCACACCGGCACACAGTGTAGTGTACGTACACTAGTGCTTGGTGGCAGGATATCTGCCACTGCGGTGGTCACCTAGCCGGACTGTTGCAATAAGAGGCCTACCACCTAGTACCCAGTCCCTTATGGCCAGTAATGTGACTAGCTACAGTGCCCTTCACCCCGGCACACAGTGTAGTGTACGTACACTAGTGCTTGGCGGCAGGATATCTGACACTGCGGTGGTACCCACCTAGCCGGACTGTTGCAATAAGAGGCCTACCACCTAGTACCCAGTCCCTTTGGCCAGTAATGTGACTAGCTACAGTGCCCTTCACACCGGCACACAGTGTAGTGTACGTATACTAGTGCTTGGCGGCAGGATATCTGCCACTGCGGTGGTCACCTAGCCGGACTGTTGCAATAAGAGGCCTACCACCTAGTACCCAGTCCCTTATGGCCAGTAATGTGACTAGCTGCAGTGCCCTTCACACCACACAGAATCTTTTCTTAATACTCAAGGCCACTATCACAAAATGTCCAATTATTTATAGACACAACTGTGTCAGTCTCTTGCAAAAGAGCGTTACAACGATCAGTCATTGTGCGAGCAAAAAGTGTGGCATTGAATTTGACAACTTACATTGCTTTCCTTCCTTGAGCTCTGAGCAGAATGTCGTAAACAAACGCAGGCAAGAAGTGACAGGTAAATTCCCACACGGTGTTCATGAAACGGGATTCCGTGAATGAGAAATTCGGGTACCACATAACGTATCTGGAAAACAATCGGTTATATATCGTCCAAAGGTATTGAGGATCCGTATGTTCAGGGAACGACTTTGCGAAGGCACTGATAGCATATTCTGTGAAGGTAGCAGCTTCAGTTTTAGACTTACTCGGCATTGTAAAGTGATTAGTCACACCACGAGCTTTACTGTGAAGGAAGACATCGAAAGGGAAACCTGCATACGTCTGAGAAGCAATTCAAAGGCGTATGTATAGTCGTGCTTGAGTAACGGCGATGGACTAGCCATCTGTCACGTTGGCACCTAATATACCTCTGGCGGAAAGTGGGTGTGTGGGTATTACCTATACACCTCTGCCTACCCCTTCGGGGACCCTTGTGGGATGGCGTGAGGATATTGGTCTTTATTCTGGAACTGTACCAACAATAAATACTTACTTAGTAGGATTTTCTCTTGCCCATTTGATGCACAGTTTTGTGAATTGTCCCCATTGTAGAGGATTTATAGACCCTGAGGTCACGTTATAGACCGGACACCTGCCTCCCCTGGAGAAGAAGCAATATTAGTTAAAGCTCTGGTCATTAAAACCAATCTAAACCTTAGTTAATGTAACATTGTCAGCCAGAGTGATGTATGTGTGTGTGAACATGGTGAGGGAACCTGCATACGTGTGGGAAGAGTATCAAAGCCGTGTGTGAAGTCCACCGCCCCGCACTGGGCACTGGTGGACTGTGGCACGGAGCCTGAGTGATGTGTGTGTGAACGTGGTGAGGGAACCTGCATACGTGTGGGAAGAGTATCAAAGCCGTGTGTGAAGTCCACCGCTCCACACTGGGCACTGGTGGACTGTGGCACGGAGCCTGAGTGATGTGTGTGTGAACATGGTGAGGGAACCTGCATACGTGTGGGAAGAGTATCAAAGCCGTGTGTGATGTCCACCGCCCCGCACTGGGCACTGGTGGACTGTGGCACGGAGCCTGAGTGATGTGTGTGTGAACATGGTGAGGGAACCTGTGCTACGTGTGGAAGAGTATCAAAGCCGTCTGTGAAGTCCACCGCCCCGCACTGGGCACTGGTGGACTGTGGCACGGAGCCTGAGTGATGTGTGTGTGAACATGGTGAGGGAACCTGCATACGTGTGGGAAGAGTATCAAAGCCGTGTGTGAAGTCCACCGCTCCACACTGGGCACTGGTGGACTGTGGCACGGAGCCTGAGTGATGTGTGTGTGAACATGGTGAGGGAACCTGCATACGTGTGGGAAGAGTATCAAAGCCGTTTGTGAAGTCCACCGCCCCGCACTGGGCACTGGTGGACTGTGGCACGGAGCCTGAGTGATGTGTGTGTGAACATGGTGAGGGAACCTGCATACGTGTGGGAAGAGTATCAAAGCCGTGTGTGAAGTCCACCGCCCCGCACTGGGCACTGGTGGACTGTGGCACGGAGCCTGAGTGATGTGTGTGTGAACGTGGTGAGGGAACCTGCAGACGTGTGGGAAGAGTATCAAAGCCGTTTGTGAAGTCCACCGCCCCGCACTGGGCACTGGTGGACTGGGAAGCATCTTACTCACTTCTTGGTGCCCTGTCTCCAGGCAGCCAGGATACAGGAGTTGACGACCATATCGACTGGGACTAGATCCACGACGTATCTCTCTCTGCAGTACCCAGACCTATAAGTACCTCTGGATATCTCCATAATAATACCTGATGAAAAAAAAAATGTAAAATAAATGAATGACATGGATAATAGTCTTTTAGTCTCATGTATTCTGGGAGTATATCTGTCATTTTAAAAATTTCGGCCGCGTTCATCTCATATGACTCTGATGTAACTCCTTCCAATTTGCCTTTGTCCAGTCCAATTTCTCTGACCTCCCTGGACTGCACGCAATGGAATATTTTTTCCCGTTCTTTCAATTATGCTTCGCTCCTATTGGCCGCAGCGTGATTTTATATAGCCTAAAGCCTTCCTAGTGAAATTGACCATCCAACACAAAAAAAAATCAATTCCAACCAGTAGTTCCTGAGATTAGCGCGTTCAAACAAACAAACAAACTCTTCAGCTTTATAATATTAGTGTAGATAATTAACTCACAGACAAGCGCATTTATATAAACACGAACATTATAAGTACATAGTCTCATATAAACATATAAGTTATATAAGTATTACCAGTAACTCCATATATATTATCAATCCAACCAGGAAATGGTTCAGCTACAGCCGCTGTAACTGAAAACGAATTGACATAATTACATACTTCTCAGAGGCAGAGGAAGACCACGTTCCAACTACCTAGATCAAATCAATCGGACGCTCCAGGACGGGAACGTTGAGAGTACTCGAAACCGACGAGCATGTATGAAGAGACTGATTAATGTGGACGAAGCGAAAGAGGTATGTAAGTGTAGGGAGAACTGGCGCTCTATACTCTCTACCCCGTTAGGGACTCGGCGTGATGATATTTATACACATCTCATCAGAAAAATCGAAACACCTTGCAAATTTATGTTTTATAGGGATTATCAATATAATATATTGATAATCCCTAATAATATTATATTGATATAATAATAATATAATAATATATTATTATTATTATATTATTATTATATCAATATAATATTATCAGATATATCTATCTGATACATATTATATTGATATATTCAAGTTCGAATCCCGACTGAACCAATAAGTTTTTCTCAACTTAGGTACAGTGATTAGTCAGACCACTAGCTTTACGGCGAAGGAAAACATCGTGAGGAAACCTGCATAAGTCTGAGAAGCAATTCGAAGGCGTATGTATAGTCGTGCTTGAGTAACGGCGATGGACTCGCCATCTATCGCGTTGGCATCTAAAATATATGTTACCCCTTCGGGGACTGTGCTTATCATATGATCGAGCGACTTTCCCTCTTCGCCTGCATAATGAGAACGTGAGAAACACACATATGTTCAAGAATTGTCTGAACGATCAATAAGGCTTATACATTTATAACTATCGTGAGAACTGGCGTTATGGTTGTGTGAAGGGAAGGTAGGGGGAAGGGAAGGGGAGGGCCACACTGAGAATAACTAACACAATTTAAATGGAAGAAAAGCTGACGGTGCGTAAAAAGGGAACGCAAAACCTCGATACAGCACGACATTGGTGCTAACTTTAAGTAATGTCTACAGTTTATATATATCCTCACGCCTTCCCACAAGGTCCCAGAAGGGGTAGGCAGAGGTGTAAAGGTAGTAACCACAGACCCGCTTTCCGATAGAGATATATTTTAGACGCCAACATGTCAGATGGCGCCTTCGCCGTTACTCGAGCACGACTATACATACGCCTTTCAATTGCTTCTCAGACGTATGCAGGTTTCCTCTCGATGTTTTCTTTTAGCGTAAAGCTCGAGGTGTGACTAATCCCTGTACTTAAGTTCAGAATTATTAATTGACTCTAAGCTCTCGGCCACCATAGCTCTTATGAAAGGCGACTTAAATGCAAGGGAGTAAGGTCCATAAAAATATTTTATAGCTACTTACCAATAGAAGGCCTCACGATGCAAACTGGGAGGTTTGTGTGGTTGTAAACTATGGATTCAGCCAAGGCTTTCGTAAGAGTGTAAGGGTTCGGGTGCTCCCCCTGTTGGACAAAATAATGTTCAGGTTTACAATACCATTTTCGCGTAACTAGAGCTGAAAATATAATAAAACCTTGGGACAATTAAATTCCACACCAAATGGACCTAGTCGCCTATTTTATTTACATACATACATGCATATCATCACGCCATGTCCCTAACGGGGTAGGCAGAGAGTATAGAGCGCCAGTTCTCTCTAGACTTATATACCTCTTTCGCTTCGTCCACATTCATCAGTCTCTTTCATCAGTTTCGAGTACTCTTAACGTTCCCGTCTTTCAGAGTCCGATCTATTTGATCCAGGTAGTTGGAACGTGGCCTTCCTCTGCCTCTTCTTGCACACACTTTTGCTTTGTTTAACCTATTTTATTTAACATTAAAATAGCCTCTTACAGTACTCTTACATTAAGTTCTTTTTGGTGAAACTTTATGGTTGCTCTCCGATTTTCATTGGGATTATATTGTAGGTCAGGTCAAGAGTACCCTAAACCGAAGAGCATGTATGAAGAGAATAATGAAAGTGGACGGCCGGTGGTGGAAGTGGAAGGCGGACGTTTCTAGACCAAATTAGGGACGTCTTGAAAATAGGCCAGGTCAAGAGTACCCTAAACCGAAGAGCATGTATGAAGAGAATAATGAAAGTGGATGAAGCGAAAGAAGTATGTAAGGATCGTAGCAAGTGGAAAGAAGTGGTCTCTGCCTACCCCTACGGGAAAGAGGCGTGATTATATGTATGTATGTATGTTATATTGTATACCTGTGCCCGCGATTTCGTCCACGTGGAATTTAAGAAAAAAAGATTGTTCAGTTTCCAAAATGAAAGGAGTCTAAGTTACTCCTGTTAACATCAGTTATCTGCCAGTGAAAGTCCCGTTAAAATCGGTCCAGCTGTTTCAGAGATTACCCGGAAAAACAGACAGACAGACAGATAAAAATGGTAAAAAGTTACCCGGTATACATCGAAGCATTTAGTAAAACGCATTATTTTTAATATTACAAACAGACACTCCAATTTTATTCATATGTATAGATTTGTATCATAAGACCGTTAAAATTTTTGGCATGTTTTTGTTAAAAAAGATAAAAAAACTCCAGATAAAAAAATACCGATACAATAAAATTTAAGCAGGTGAATCCGGGGGCACGGCTTGTTCTATGATAACGCG
This sequence comes from Drepana arcuata, assembly GCA_016069955.1. Lineage (NCBI taxonomy): Eukaryota > Metazoa > Arthropoda > Insecta > Lepidoptera > Drepanidae > Drepana > Drepana arcuata. Next base: position 11,961 of record JACCPG010000648.1, on the reverse strand, counting down.
TAGCAAAATTGTTAAGGCATAATACATACAATATATTTGTACCTGCATGTAGTAAAGTCATTTTAATTTGTTGCATTTTGCAATAAATTTATACTATTCATAACTTTAGCTGTCACGTCTTGATAATAACATTGTTTTAATTAATTTATAAAATTAATATCCTCACGCCTTCCCACAAGGGGTAGGCAGAGGTGTACTGCGTAGAGGAGAAGGATAAGTACCCAGAGTACGCCAGAGATATATTTTAGGTGCCAACGTGACGAGTCCATCGCCGTTACTCAAGCACTATAATAAATAAAATATAATAATATATCCTCATGCCTTCCCACAAGGGATAGGCAGAGGTGTATAGGTAATACCCACACACTCACTTTCCGCCCGACGTGCTAACGTGACAGATGGCGAGTCCATCGCCGTTACTCTAGCACGACTATACATACGCGTGTTAATTGCTTCACAAACGTATGCAGGTTCCCTCTCGATATTTTCTTCACCGTAAAGCTCGTGGTGTAACTAATCACTGTACTTAAGTTCAGAGAAACTTATTGGTACAGTCGGGATTCGAACTTGCGATCTTTGTGTTTCAAGAAACTACTCTCACCACTCGGCCATGACGCCTCTAATATCATCTATGTCAGGTGATGAATGATCTTTTCTTTCTTTTCCTTCTTCTACAGCGAAGGCGTCTCTTCTTTTCTTACCTGCAAGCTATCAGCTATGACGTTGACAGTCTCTGGAGGCAGCATGTTGGTACACCTGACAATGGTATCAGGATCGTAGGGGGGAGGGTACACCCGCTCCTCGATATCAGACCGTGGAGCATTACTGTACGCCGTCGACACGTGGACTAAGGCCTGGAGGAGCAACATATTTGTATCACTGTTCTTTGTTAAGTAGCAAATATGTAAGAGACACGCCTTTGAAATTTGATTTCTAGTCCTGTCAAGGACTAACACAAAATATATTTTGTGTCCTTGACAGTCTCCTATCGGAGGAAGTTTTCATAGCTTCGACTAAAATTACAACTTTTGAATTGTTCTATCCCAGAAATGGTAACTATTAGGAGAAAATAATATTTTTTTTATAGACTTTTGATAAGAGCCGTGGTGGCCGAGTGGTTCGAGCAGTTGCCTGCGACGCAAAGGTCGCAAGTTCGAATCCCGACTGTACCAATGAGTTTTTCTGAACTTAAGTACAGTGATTAGTCACACCACGAGCTTTACGGTGAAGGAAAACATCGAGAGGAAACCTGCATACGTCTGAGAAGAAATTCAAAGGCGTATGTATAGTTGTGCTTGAATAACGGCGATGGACTCGCCATCTGTCACGTTGGCACGTAATATACCTCTGGCGGAAAGTCGGTGTTGGGTATTACCTATACACCTCTGCCTACCCCTTCGGGGACCCTTGTGGGAAGGCGTGAGGATATATTATATTATTATTATTATAATTTGCAATTTAAGTGTATACATATCCTCATAAAACCGTCGACTTTTTTATCGATCTATTTAAGATATACAATTCCGTAGTACATTAATTTGATCTATCTCGTAAGTATCGATCTCTAAAACTTTGAATTTTTGGACTTTTCTAACTATAATATGTATTATACATAAAAACCTTCCTCTTGAATCACTCAAATTGAAATCCGTTGAATAGTTTAAAAGATCTAAGTGCGGCGGAAGTGACTTCATTTTATACTATTTAATGATAGTTCCAGTACAGCTTACCTTCAACCTGGGCATATCACCAGCTAGCTTCAGAAGGCTAGCAGTCCCTTGGACGTTCAGGGTGGTAGCAGCATGGAGAGGCTCCGTGAAGCGAACAGTCGCAGCCGAGTGAAACACAACGCTAACAGAACTCAACAGTTCTCGTTGGTCTGAGCTGACTCCGAGGTTGGGGGCTGATACGTCACCAGTGATGGGGAACAGCTTGCCCAGCCGGTCAGGCCAGCGAGATCTGATCTTGTCAAAGACCTGGGAGAAATAATGATGTTACTATTGATCCAGTCCACGAAAGCCAGGGATTGCTTGCGCGTTTCTTAAGACTGGATTTCCCTTGCAGTAATTTTATATATAATTAGCAAGAGGCAGAGGAAGACCACGTTCCAACTACCTGGACCAAATCGATCGGACACTCGAGGACGGGAACGTCAAGAGTACTCGAAACTGGCGAGCATATATGAAGAGACTGATGAATGTGGACGAAGCGAAAGAGGTATAGGTAAGTCTAGAGATATTTTTTTTATTTTTTATATCCTCATGATATGTATGTATGAATGTATTCATTATTCCAGCCTTTGAACTGTAGGCAAAGTGACGTCAAATCGATTTGGTATAATTATTTTCAGTATCGAGTGTTCCCATCGAACCTAACTATCGATTTCAATTATTTATGAATGCCTCCATGGTTGACACAAATTATAGGTTTAGACTAAGCGAAAACACTGCTGGAAAACTTAAAACCAGATTACTGAAAAACCCTTCATAGTCAGTCGTCTTCCAGTGGAGCTTAGTGGTAGAAGCTAAAGTACGTTCTATTCCCGCTGATGGCAACCATTGTGTGAAGAACGCGAATATTTGTACTATATCTATTTATATAAGTAAATATATCGTTGCCCAGTTACCACAGTACAAGCTTTGCTTAGTTTGGGACAAGGTCAATTTGAGTGGAATCTCAGGAATTGCTGGTCCGAATTGGAAAGTAATGTTCATATTAGATAGCCCCGCGTAAACTTGGGTTGAATTATTTAATTTCAGAAACGATCAAATAAATACCATTTTAAATTGAATCAAAAAGCGGGCGAAACCCCTTGGCACAACCAGTATCATTATCATAAATTCATAAATTTAGGAGCTGGGCTCGACTTGTCGGCGTTTCTGACGCAACTCCTTCCATTTGCCTCTGTTTAGCGCAATCTCTTTGACCTCCCTATACGCCATGACAGACACCTTTGCTTTAAGAGCTGGCCTCTTGTCGGCGTCTCTGATGCATCTCCTTCCATTTGCCCCTGTCCAGCGCAATCTCTTTGACCTCCATACATGCCATAACAGACGCCTTTGCTTTAAGAGCTGGCCTCTTGTTGGTGTCTCTGAAGCGTAGTATAAATACGAGAACTCACCTGATTCTTGAGCAGCTCCTTGTATCTCTGCTCCACTGTGAGTCCCCGCTTCGGTCTCATTAGGACGTAAATGGTTTCAATACCTGGACAACTTCGCAGTAGCTTTTCCAAAAGAGCTTTGCCAACGAAACCTGAAACAAATAACTTGCATAATGTCGAAAATAGAAGATACACTAAAATATAATTTACTACAAGGGTCCTCAAAGGGGTAGGCAGAGTTGTAGGTAGTTCCCACACACTCACTTTCTGCTAGCGATATACAACGTTGATAGCAAATCCAGCGTCGTTTCCCAAGGACGACTATACATACCCCTTTGAATTGCTTCTCAGACGTAAGCAGGTTTCCTCTCGATGTTTTCCTTCACCGTGAAGCTCGAGGTGTGATTTATCACTGAAGGTAATTTCAGAAAAACTCATTGGTACTTTCGGGATTCAGCCATCACGGCTCCTTAAATACACTTATCGAGCATTCGAGTTAAAATCTTTTAACGTTTAATTATCACCTGTTCCTCCAGTAACTAAGAGGATGGATCCAATATAGAAATCAGCGATGGACTCCACAGAGCCTGTCTCCTTGTTGACCCCAATGTATTCTTGATTGAAGTTGATTGCATTTGGGTCATTGCCATTTTGTTCTAGATGATTCCTGTAGAGAAGAGAGTGGAGAAGATCATTGATTGAAATGATCCCAAATTAAGCAGTCTGTTCTATGATGACGGGTATAGGTGATTGATCTGTACATACATCTGTACATCACCCAAAGGTTGACTGGTAGAGAATGCCTTCGGCGTTAAGTTCGCCTGTGCAATTATATTTCGCAGGAAGTTTTTAAATTAAAAAAAATAAATAAATACATATGACCTCCAAACTTAAGGTACTCGTGTTCATCACACACATATCTGACCTCAGTGGGAATCGAACCCCGAAAACTTTGCAGTCAGGATCTCCGGCCACTAGACAGTCGATAATATCATCAAGAAGAATAAATACAATTGCTCGTTCACCACTATCGCTTATAAGCATGCGGTTGCCAAAAGACGCTTGCAAAGTCAGGTGTATCCCGCGATCCAAACCACACACTTCTCTCGGCTGTATTCTTCAGGGAAAACCTCAAAGGGAGCTTATTTTACAGCCTGAGCGTTCGCGGAATGAGCCTCACTTGAACTCACTGCGAGGCTAGTTTAGTTCCAAGGTATGGGAATGAACTCCCCGTCGATGGCTTAAGGTGTGGTGGTAGAAGGTAGTGGGGCAGAATATTTCGCGATTCAAAATGGCCTGTCATTTAATCCAGACTACTTTCCAAATACGGTCAGTCTTGGACTAAGTCCGTTGCCTCGGACGTGGAGTGTCGGTTCATGAAGGGCGGATAAATAAGGTTTCATTAAGAAAATGATTCGTAACGAGCAGTCATACGAAACACGTTATGAAGACACAGAAGAAGAGAGACACAGAAAACAGCTGCTTTTCAAGTAAAATGATCTGTCACAAGTCGGTTTTGAAGGTTTAAAAGTCCCATTACTCACTGGTAGGCATCCATTTTGTCCGTGGACATTATTTTGGTGTCAGTATCCATAGTATTGTCGACTTGGCTTCCTCAATATTAATATCTGTAACAATGAAAACAATGCATTTAGTTGCGTAGATTTTTTTTTTGTTTTTTTTTAACAAGAACTTATCCCCTCGTCGAAATTCCACGCAGAAAATTGAATCACGCCGAAAAGAACCCGTCATAAGAATATCAAATTACATTTTGTTTTTTATTGTGGTATAGTGTGTAAACAGCATACGGCCCACCTGATAGGAAGCGGTTACCGCAGCTT
>JACCPG010000647.1:46972-106268 GCA_016069955.1 Drepana arcuata | reverse complement strand
GAAACTGCCGTGGTGGCCGAGTGGTTCGAGCAGTTGCCTGCGACGCAAAGGTCGCAAGTTCGAATCCCGACTGTACCAATGAGTTTTTCTAAACTTAAGTACAGTGATTAGTCACACCACGAGCTTTACGGTGAAGGAAAACATCGAGAGGAAACCTGCATACGTCTGAGAAGAAATTCAAAAGGCGTATGTATAAAGGTGCTTGAGAACGGCGATGGACTCGCCATCTGTCACGTTGGCACCTAATATACCTCTGGCGGAAAGTGGGTGTGTGGGTATTACCTATACACCTCTGCCTACCCCTTCGGGGACCCTTGTGGGAAGGCGTGAGGATATATTATAAACTGCCCTTATATCCTCTAAAATATATCTCTCGCGGAATGGGGGTGTGTGGGTACTGCTACCTATACACCTCTGCCTAAGCCTTATGGGAAGGCGTGAGGATAACTACATACTAAATATATACACAATCAATATCCTTCACACCTGCACAGCTTCTGGTAGCACCGTTTGTGCAGACACCCAGTCCCAGGTGTCACACATCTCAGTGATGCGCTTTATCTCAGAATCCAGCTGCTTCCTGAAGTGGGATATGCTGTACATGTCGCTAGCATCTTCATCCAGCAAACCTGTAAAAGATATATTTTTTTCTGAATACTACAGTGAATACAGTGATTACACCAGAGGAACCCTGCATATGTTAGAGAGGTAGTTAAAAACGTATACAAGTACTTGCTTGAAAACGTGCTTGAGAAACGGCGATGGGACCGCCAGCAGCCGTGTTGGCATCTAAATATATCCCCAGTGAGGAGCGGTTGTTGGACCGCAACCTTCCGTGACTCTTGTGGAATGGCGTGAAGATAATTTTGGCAAATTAAGTGAGCCTAATATTTAATAATTAAATAATAATTACCTTCATCTATCTTCTTCTTCATCTCCTTCCTGGCATTATCCTTTCCTCTGGACATAGTGACACAAGGACTGATTTTCTTGGCTTCTTCAGATATTTGCTCTGGAGTCATTGGGACTTCTACAGGCGACTTCGGAGATCGAAGCCTCTCCTCTGAACTGGACTCACTCTTAGGTATAGTGCACTTTGGTGTAAATTTCTCTGACCCAAATGACTTTCTTGGAGTTTTGTTGCCTAATATGGGAGAGTTATTGAAACATATTGATTTTCTTGTAGTTGCTGGCGATTTCTCTGACCAATCTGTCTCAGTTGAACTGTGGAAAGTGTGTTGCCCTTCGCTTGAACTTCCAGAAGACGTCAAATGGTGGTGTTGGTCGTCACTGGATGATGAACTGCTTTGCTTAACAATGCTTACTAACTTGTGAGGCTTTGGAGATTTAGAAGCTTTGCGGCTAGAGATTTTGGATTCAACTTTAGTAATCGTCTCTTTCGTCTTCTTGTTAGATCTGGAATGCTTCACCTCTGAAGGTATAACAGGATCAAATGTGAAATTTTTCGTTTTAGTCCTAGATTTGCTGGTAACCTTAGCCAAGGGTGGTACTTTGGGTAAATTTTTAATTTGTGGAGGCTTAAATGAAGCATTCTTTGGTGCAAATGACTGGGTTTTAGGTTCCTTGGTGTTGACTTTTGACTTAGAAGCATTGATTCTGGATGTTTGTGACCTGGTCACCCTACCAGAGGTACTGGGGACTGGTGGAGGAGGGGGGACAAAATTAAGAGGAGCATGTGGGACACCAGCAATGAAAGGCTTCTTTTTATGAGCTGCAGCTTCTTTTTTCTGCTTCTCTTTCTCCTCTTTCCAGCGCTCCAGCTGCTGCCTTCGGTAAGCCACTTTCTGTTGCAAATCTGGCTTAGAGGGGATGTCGTGAACTGAACAATCAGACAGCTTACGAATTTTGTCAAATGTTGACAGTCTGCTACTTTTTCTGTTTCGCATGTTCATCTCAAGACGTTTTGTCACCTGAAACATTATAAATTGGAACCTAGAATTTATATGACAAATTTACACACCTACATTGTGTCCCTACAGCATTTACAGCATTTACACCAAATTATTATAAAGTTGGTTGTCTCTCTGGATACCCCATAAAGGACTGGGTGTGATGATATTTATATGCGGGAAATAAATGTACTGTGGTAACAAAATAATCTAAGAGTAGTTGGGATAATAGAAGATGTGCTTCCATTAAGCATTATTTCCATTGGACATAGGTACATAAAAATGATTAAAGTATTTATTTATAATAGAAAACTTACCCCGCCTGCGATGCTTGAGAATTGCGTAGGTTTTGCTTTATGCTTCTTTTCGTGTTTTTTTAACAGCGCGAGGAAATCGAATCCCTCTGGAAATATAATTCGATTATTTTAATGTAAACATACACGTATGAATCTTCTGAATTCGTAGACTGAAAATTCAAATTGTATAATAGTATAACAACTTTAGCAAAGAAGGTAAACATACCCATTACGCTAATGAAGAAACTACCTGAAAAAAATAGAAATAAAAATAAACGCTTACAAGCGGCACACAACAAAACAAACCAAACTTTAATTAAACTGACAGTATTCAAAAAAATTTTTAACTGTATGTAACGTCAACTTAAATTTTTTTTCCACTTAATTATTCATGACACGGATTCTAGTCTTACAGTTAAGTATATTTTAAAACTATAACATTTTAACACTTAAAATACGGTTCTACTTATTCAATGCAAATCTCAAAAATTTTGAAGAAATCTTAAGTTCACTGGTCACTTATCCTATAAAATTATATATCACTTAACTGCCTTTTTCAGGGTTTACAACTGGGATCCCGAAGATGTAGGCAGCTGATAAGGAAAAATTATAAAATTTATTTAACTTTACATTAATTTTATTTGTTTGATTTGTGTATTTTTCTCATAATTTATTTTCGATACAGTGGATATTTTTGAAATAAAACCATTGGCATATATGGCAATACAGTTTTCTACTTCCGGCTGTCAGCTGATAGATACCCTTTGCTTTCCAAAACCTATTTCGATTTTCGCAAAGAAAGAAAACGTCAGGCACCATTCAACATGGGCTTGAAATACGCGATCAAAAGCTAGTTAAAGCTGAAATATTGCTCTATTTGTAGCGTTATTGTTATTATAGTTTCAGTTTACATGTACGTTGTGTAACTTTATTAGTCGAAAATGGATACGTTTAACATAGGATACCTCGGTTATGGCGTTTGTTGATCATTATTAAATTACGTTTGGTTGTTAGTTTTTCTTTGTATTTGATGTCCGCTTTTAGTTTGTGATTGTCTGTTTCGTTCGTGTTAAGTGTTTATACTAAAATGGTGAAAGAAAAGCCTAATTCAATTCGGATTTATGACGACGAGGGATTCAGACGCCGTGCGGCATGTATCTGCGTTCGTTCGGACGCTGAAACGGAGGTTAGCATTGTTTTTTATTGTTATTGTAGATGTTTTGCTTACGTTAGGAGTTGTATCTGATGGGTTGTAGATGATATTGATTTGGTTTGATGCATAGGTGTTGTTGGTGACGTCGTCACGGCGTCCTGACAACTGGATCGTGCCAGGAGGTGGCGTGGAGCCCGAGGAAGAGCCGTCGGTCACTGCGATGCGTGAGGTGCTCGAAGAGGCCGGGGTCATCGGCAAGCTGGGCCGCTGTCTTGGTGTATTTGAGGTAAATTATAATCAATTATGTGAGTAAACAACATGAATCATATCATAACATTTTCTTAGTGCCATCAGAAGTAAAAAAAATGCACTTCAACTTAGTACCTACATTGTATAAATGCTGTTTAATTTTGTATATTTTTGTAAATATGGCAAAAACTTTATAAAACTACCATTCACTTTGTTCAAAAAATATATGTATGAAATAAACATGTATATTTAATATATGAATAGACAAATACCTCTTAATAGTGTTGTGTTAGTGAGTGTTAATATTGTACTAATATTTTACTGATATTTGCAGTTTGATGTTTATGGAGTAGGTAAATTTGAATGTTTGCAATTCCTAATGTAGTCCTACAATATTAAGATTAAGAATGTCATGTTTGGACACAGTTTTTATAGATTACCACAATAGAGCTTCTTAAAAAACTACAATTTTCTATGTGTTTATACACAAAACAAAGCATTATGTAAGAGACCATTAGGAAGGGAGCCAAAACTAGATCAATTCTTCAGACCAGACAAAATTGTTATACATGTATCTCCCAGCTTACCTCATTTTGTGGCTAAATTTGGCTGGGAACTTAGTTATTTTATTGATTTGGGCATATTTTCTCAACATTGTATAAATAATTAAAAGTTGAAGAACTATGCTAGGATCTCCAATCTTAAAATATTATTTGATATTCACATTTTGTGGCTCTCAATTTTATGCACTGAGATAAAATATTATGACTGGTGCTGATGTCCATCCATCATATACATAGGTATACAAACAAAACGTTTTGTTAAAGTTCTACTTTTGAAACTAGTTTAGTTTCCTTTTAGTTATCTCAAGACCATATTGACCTATGTATATTCAAGATTTTTTTTTATACCAAACAGTTTGAATGTATGTATGCGGCCTACATGATGGTAACCAGTTACTGTCATCTATGGGCGCTTGGAACATGTTAATGTATACTGCATAATTATATTTAAATGTGACATAGTACATGTCACACAGGTTTAAGATAGTGATGCTCATTCTATAGTCTATGCTACAAACACCTCTCACAAAGGCAATTAGTACATTGCAAAGCAAAGTATAAATGAATTTCCTCAAAGGAAATTGCTCACACAATGTAATTGGCTGATACTAGGAATAATGCAACAATGTATGTAGTTACAGTGTATGTTGAAAGAGCTTTTTGTTCATTTCCTGTTGAAGCAAATCTGCCAGCATGTAAATGATAAATAATTATTCTTATTAAATTTAGGATTAACCCTACCATAACATTTGTGTTTGGACTTTTATCTGAGGTAGCCAAATAATAAATGAAACCGGCACATAATATTTATTATTCCCATATACATACACGTCTCATCAGAAAAATCTAAACACCTTGCAAGTTTATGTTATGATAATCAGAAAAATGTGTATATTTAGGAATGTATGTTAAATGTTGTTTTTAAAAGTTTAATAAAAAGGTATATATTCACTATTAAACAAAAGGTCTTTTTTAGATTTACAGACATCTTTTGCTGCATTTACTTAATGCATGCATAATGCATGCAAGCATATATATTATTATTATTATGACTGAGAAATTCTAAGACTAAACATACTTTATTCGCGCGTGAGAAACGACGACAGAGCCGCCATCTGTTACGTTGGCGTCTTCATATCTCTGACGAAAAGATAATATTGCTACAACTCAGCCTACCACTTTGGGAGCCCTTAGGAGAAGGAGAAGGCATGAAATAATGTACTTAGTTAATTTGAATAATTTGTTGTGCTTAAGACACGGCCACAGACTCCGTGTGTCATATTGACCCCTATAGATCTCCAATGAAGAGTTGATAGCAGCAATGCTTGTTTGATTCCAGAATCGCGAGCACAAGCACCGCACGGAGGTGTATGTAATGACGGTGACACAGGAGCTGGCGGAGTGGGAAGACTCGCGGCTGATGGGGCGCAAGCGGCAGTGGTTCTCCATCGACGAGGCGCTCGCGCAACTCGCGCTGCACAAGCCCATCCAGCGCCACTACCTGCAGCAGCTGCGGCGCTCGCGGCCTCACCACAGCTAGGCGTCCCCATAACAAGGCCTGCTCAACCACAAGGCGTGTGCAATCGACTGTTACTGCCGTAACAATTGGTTCATTATTCGTTTAGGCTCGGCGGATGATACCAGCCGAATAGCAACTTCAAATGCCCACCGCGCCACGCTATATATATCATCGGTTATATACCATAGAGTATAGAGCGCTACTATGAATAAAAACGATATCAGACACCTTTTTGATGATAACGCGTATTTAAAAACCCAATAAGTGAATTCATTCGCGATACTTGCATGAGAGTAGGTAATTTTGAGGTTCATAGATACTACAATAACATCATTATGATAAAGATGTTCTTATGCCCAATGCAATGCAGTTAATGTTGATTTAACTCAGTTTTGTTCAAGAAACTTTTAAGATTATTTCATAACAGAGATGTCAATTACAAGCTATGTAAGAATACTTTACAATTGTATTCCTATGCATATTTTGAGCCGACAGTACGCCAGGGAGCGTCAACGCAGACGCGTGTCCACCGAGGACAATTCGCAGTGGATATTTCCTTATTTGTCTCAAATGCAGGCATTATGAGATATAACATTTAATGTAGCGAATTGAGATTCTAATTTAATTTGTAACATAAACTCGCTAGCCAATAACATAGCCGTTTATATATAATTCGTACACAACTGTGGTCCCACTCCCATACGCTTGGTACGCTACCTAGTGCATACGTTGAATTGCACGCGCCTTGGTCAATTGACGCGTTGAGTCGGTTTGCTTGGCCTCTAGTGACGTCATACAGCACTGGGCTTCAGGTCGAATGGTTGTCGTTGCTGTATCAACGCTACATACATGGTAACATCAGTCTCGCCAGATCCTGATATTCGGAGTCGACCACGTCTGTATCTATTTTTATTATAATTTACGTTATTAACACACTAATATTAATTAAAATTACGTTATTAATTTTGTCACGAGCGGGCTGTTTACATAGTTCGCGTGTGTCGTAACGATTCTCGAAGACACTCCGTCATCTTTCTGTAGATGTAAGTGTTATTTAGGAAGATGATAACACACGCTTGTGTAAGCAAATACCCCTTTATTATACAACTACGTCCAATAACCATTCTTAGTAAATTGTATTTTGTGATTTTGACGTGGCAGACGTATTTGGGATCGAGTACGTTTGACCATGCCTTTGTAATGAAGGGGTTTTGTTTTTCACAAGTTGGTGGCTGACATTTCATCCAGCCGTAATGTAACCTAGTCCTTTACTAATTGTAGTAAATATTCTTTGTAATACTAGAAGTGAAACTCCGGATAAAGCGTCTTCGATGTGTTTTATACTATACAAAAATGTGGGAAGAAAATGTTTCATACTAATTTCACTTCTGTATGTATTATTAATGATTGTTATGAAATATATTTGTCTCGTTCAACACGTAACATTGAATGTGTATATTATGTTAGGAGTATACAGTCCAATGAGATACGGCAGTGACGAGCAATCGGCCTTGGGAATACGCAGCAACACGTGACCACAGGAACATCTCCTATTTTCTATTTTTACGTATATTTTTATACTATGATGGAATAAATGTTAATTTTATTTTGTTAGCATTAAAACGAAAAGACACACAAGCTCTATTTTTATTTGACTTTATTATATATTATGTATAGTTGATCCTGAGATGAGTTTCGAAAATAAAATTTGTATTGCTCTTCTTAAACGATTTTTCATGGCAACACAAACATAACCATTACATCGTGTGTGTTTAAATAATTCCATGTATGCTCTGCACCGCCATCTAGCGAGAACTTTTAATTATTTTTGTGCCTTCCCGGGCGTAAGCAGACCAACTCAAAAAAGTTTCATCATAATCGGTTGAATATGTTATTAATGCATAAAGGACAAACAAACATACTCACATTTATATCTCGTATTATAATTATTGTCTGGCACATCCTATAAATTCCTATCGTTTCTTCCTAGGCCTATCTTTGACGCATGTGACGTTAAAGTGACCGTCTTAGATTATCTCACATATAATTATGCTACTTAAAAATTAAGAAATCACACCCTGCTTATACTAGCTAAAAACACCCAAACACTGATAACGTTGTTAGGATACGCGAACACCTCGACACCCAGCGCGAACTCAACATTAGGGTCCTCGTTCAAATGCATTCCTGTAGATTTGACTGCTGACAGCACCGACTTGGTGCTTAGATACGGCATGTTTAGCGGGAAGCCGAACAACTGAAAACATTACATACATTTAAATATATTGAACACACACCAGAGAGGAGAAAATGTTAAAATATGATCCAGATTGAGTCTCCCTGATGGCGAAACGTCGGCTAATAGGACTTGTACTTGGACGGTAATAATACTACATGCCGGTGACTTCACATCGGTCAAACCGAACGCAACCTCAACCTGACACCACCATAAACAAAGTCCAAGAAATGGAATGAAAAGTGGAATCTAAGAGCTTTAATTTTACATTAAAATTATTACTTGACACCAACGGATATTCCGATTCTTTCGGGTCCATTAAAATAAGTCGTGTAGCAATATATATATATATATATATATATATATATATATATGTATTTTAGCGACGCTGAAGTACTTTTTTTTTTAAATAAAACTAGATATAAGCCCCATAAAAATGAGGTCAAAATGTATAATCGCTGTTCAAGATTGCGTTCACTAACTAGTGTTACGTTTTCGAACACCGAAGCGACTTCGGTGGTCTTAACCAATCAATACGTAAATATTGAGCCCACCTTGTAGGTGACCATAAGCTGTTTCAGTTTGTGACTCAACGCGGGCTTGGCATCGTTTTGGTTGAACGCCCAGTGCTCCCATTGCGACAATGTCTCGCGTAGAAGGCTACTACCATACCTTCAAAAACAACAAACATTTAAGCATGTCTTAGGGGGATTTGCAAGATTGCAAATCTAGAGGGTGGGAACTTTGGCATTCCTCTTGCAAACTCAGAGTTCAATACCATAATCGCATTAAACAAAAAAATATCTGGCGCTCTACCCTGTACCTCCTAAGGGTATCACGTCGATATCCTATTAATATTAGAAATGCCTTTTTGTTTTGTATTGTCTCTCGTAGCGTGAGACTTGCTACATAACAGAGCAATGGCGAGACCAAGGCCTTCTAGCCAGACACTTTTAAGTGCTAAGCTTCATTGCTACAACTTATTGTAGCATTAAGGTCTCATTTTCTGCTAGATTTCTCCAATGAATATATATATTCTTTTTACGACGTTGTCACTGACAGCCGACTAAGGCGCCAAGCTACGAAACTTACTTTAACTACCCACAAACTTAAGTAACATTTTATTTATAAAAATAAAGAGCCAGCCGAGAGAGAGGGAAGATAAACTAGCCGTGGTGGCTGAGTGGTTAGAGTAGTTGCCTGCGACACAAAGATCGCAAGTGCGAATCCCGACTGTCTGAAAAGCAATTCAAAGGCGTATGTACACTCGTGCTTGAGTAAGAGCGGTAGACTTGCCATCTGTCAGTGCACGTTGGCACCTAAAATATATATCTCTGGCGGAAAGTCGGTGTGTGGGTACTACCTATACACCTCTGCCTACCCCTTCGAGGAACGTTGTGGGTAGGCGTGAGGATATTTATATTATTATTGCGACCTTAGATCATTCAGCAAAAGATGAGCTAGCCAGACTGAATAGTTTACAGACTATTGAGGTACCTGTTCCAAATAGTCTTCATATGGGAACGCCATTTCTGAAGTTTTCCTTTAATCTTAGATTCCAATAGATGGCGCAACGAGTCCACGTTACTTGGAGTAGAGTATATACTCGCGTCAGATACGATTGGGTGCTTCATTACGAACATGGATTTGTCAAATACCTGTATGCAAAACTGCTTGTTAATATTCGTTGAAAGGGAATTTGAAGTTCTAAGTTGTACAGTTTGACCCTAAATTGGTATAAAAAATTGCTGTAAGGAAAAAGTTATAATCTAACTACAACGTATTTCTTAAATCATATAATAGTATGTACTAATGTTTTGGAGTGAGTATTACTCCTTTTAACTATCTCGTAATTTGTCGTTTGCATCCTCATGAGTATATATGCAGAACATCCTATAGCTTCTAGAAAACATCTGTTCTATTTTCTGAGGCATACTGTTTAAGGTCAATTTGTACTCATAGAATGATTTCCTTCGTACTTACTGGTTGCCAGTCAGACGATCTTGAGAAATCAAAAGACATGCTTTCGCATTCTTGTGATGACTGCATATTTACCCATATCTGAAAATATTTTGAACATGTACATACATCACGCAGAGTCCCTAACGGGGCAGACAGAGAGTATAGAGCGCCAGTTCTCCTAAGTCTTATATGCTATGAACATGTATTAATGTACAAATATGAATGAAGAATGTGGCGTTGGTTTGGACATATAGAAATAATGAGTGAAGAAAGATTGAATAAACAGATATACACATGAGAAAATGAGTGGAAGAGGCAGAGGACCACGTTCCAACTACCTAGATCAAAACGACCGGACACTCAATAATGACAACGTCAAAAGTACTCGAAACCGGCAAGCTTCTATGAATAGTGATGAATTTGGATGATGTATAAGAGATCTGTAAGTATATAAAGGTTTGACGTTCAACCCACTGCCTAGCCCTTGAGGCACTAACCATAGAGGCAGAAAAGGAAGCAATAATAATTGGTCCCAAATTTGATGGCACTTACATTTTCAGAATCAAAGACGTAGTCGATGGTCTTCAGAGGGCACCCAACATCTCGCAGCTCATGTCGCTCTCCCGTGCTTGCATCACATACATACCACGTGTATCTATTGTAAGACATAAATGTTGTCTAGTTACCATAACACAAGCTTTGCTTAATTTGGGACTAGGTCGATTTGTGTGTAATTGTCCCAAAGTATTATTAAAACGTGAGGATATGTTTATAACAAATACATATGCCAATCAGTACCGGTTACAAGTGGGAGCTTGTGAATACATTCATATCATCACGTCCAGTCCAAACGTGTTTCAGAGTGCCGACAATTTGTACTATTCATTCGAACAATGGCAAGACCAAGACCAAGTCGGGGACTTCCTTGGTTTCCATACAAAAGCAAGCAACCATACAAAATCGGAACACGAGCTTCTATTTCTTACCAAGAGCTTAAACATACATTTTCAGCTCCTTAGGGGCAGCAGCTTCAAATCTAACGTGATGTTGGCTTAAAAAGATTATTTTAATGTAGAATTAAGAAAATAAAAAGAAAAATTGTTCCTATTATAACATGTAGTCCATGAAATCCTGTTATAAAAAAAATTATCCAAAAATTCTATCAACTATATTGCCTATACAAAATTTCAGTCCTTATTTCCCAGCCTTTTTTACTAATATCCTTCACCAGGACATAATCTATCTCATTGGCAAATTTCTTCAGGATCAGTTAAGCCGTTTAGTCGGGGAAGATAATAAAGAGACAAATAGAGCATTTATAATATTTACAAAGGCTTGGTGACTTGCGTAAATACTATTCGACATACCCTTCAGATCTGCTCAAGAACCCTCTTTTGAATACTTGGTCGCTGGTAAGAACAATCCTGCGGGTTATTATATTATATTTAATAAGCACGTAGCTACTGGGCCCTCGTGGTAGACCAGTGCCTGTGATCACCCAGCATTTGATACCTAGGTATATGAAGAAACTGGCCAGCAGGATGGTATGATCGAGAGGCGATCCATGTACAACTTTCAATAATTCCTGAAAGAAACTTCTCTTAAAGTATGTGCAGGTGAAATGTACCGAAACGACGTACTTTTCAATATTTTAGAATATACTAGCCGTCCCGCCTAGCTTCGCTGGGTGAAAAACAAAGCTTCTGAAACACGACAGCGGCGCCACCTACCGACTCCAATTGTCCACCATCCAGGGACTCACTCAAATTTACGGACAATTTTTTTATTTTAATTTCATCCAATTCGTTCCAGCGGCTTAGTTGAAAGTTGAAGATACAGAATGAGATATATTAAAAAAGATTCGTCGCTAAATGTCGTAGCTTTTGTCATAGCAACAATAAGCAGGAGTCGAGCATACATGTTTTAAAACTAGTTATTACTTAGTTAGGGCCTAAATACGCACCAGTCCCATTAAAGTAACAACATGCGTTGCTGCGACTTCATACGTAGGAATGAGGGCAACATATCGCAGGCACACGTCGATTGCCTTCATGACCTCATCACCTTTCCTCCAATTATCATGTGCACTGTATTCCGACGATTCCTCATATAACGACCCTCTTTCCAAATCCTTACTTTTGGACGAAGAACTTCTAGAGAATCCTGAACTCTTAGACACTGCCGACTCACTTCTCGTCTTTAGATGTTTCGAGAGGATATCGTCAGGTGCCAGTATAGGCTGCAGAAACTGGGTAACGCATTTATTCCTACCTGCACTGTCGATGAAAGTCAGTGATATGTTTCGCTGAGGAAAATCGTTCAGGTAATCTGTCACGAAATTATTTAAATGTCTTATCAAGTAATCGTCTTGCGTATTGTTCGGCAATGGTTGATGATATGCTTGTAACCCGCCGAGATGTGAAAGGCTTGTCGTTATACTCAATGTTATGTATGAAGTGGTTTTCTTCATGATTTTTACTATTTCT
Organism: Drepana arcuata; assembly: GCA_016069955.1. NCBI lineage: Eukaryota > Metazoa > Arthropoda > Insecta > Lepidoptera > Drepanidae > Drepana > Drepana arcuata. The sequence goes on along the minus strand of JACCPG010000647.1, from coordinate 93,894 downwards.
GGTATAAACGAAGCACTATCTCCCTTTGGTAGAGTTTCGTAGCCGAATAGGAGTGGTGGGGTTGATATTTTGAACGTTCCACGAAGCTGAAAAATATGTATTTATAAATTAAAGAAATACATATTTTGTTGCACATGGGGTGTGATTGTAAAGATGAAGGCAGGCATGTTACGTTGGTTTGGACCTAAAGAAAGGATGAGTGAAAAAAGCTTGACGAAACAGATATAAAAAGCAACAGTGTGTGCAAGAAGAGGCAGAGGTAGACCACGTTCCAACTACCTGGATCAAATCGATCGGACTCTCAAGGACGGGAACGTCAAGAGTACTCAAAACCGACGAGCATGTATGAAGAGACTGATGAATGGACGAAGCGAGAGGTATGTACGTCTAGAGAGAATTGACGCTCTATACTCTCTGCCTACCCCGTTAGAGACTCGGCGTATGAATGTACGTTTCACATAATTATCTCCTTGCAGAAAATGGTCCCCAGTACTTCTATCTGAATACTTATATCAAGCTAATTACATTACCTATCTAAGTCTTAAGTATACTTACAGCTCCCAAAGACAGTACGGTATACAGTGGCACTGCTACAGTACCAAGCCATTTATTGTGGTATCTATAGTGCACTCTCCTGTCCTGCGTATAATCTTCTCCGGCGTAGCCTGCTGTTATGTTGGCTTTATATTCATCGTATAGGTTTATATGGATAGTAGTCACGGGATCCAATCTTAAATGTCAAATAAAGCTATTAATATTCCCATACCTTGGAACCACAAAGGTCTCGCACTGCGCAAAGGAGTTTCCTGAGGATGAGCTCTCCGTTGCGGTTTTCCCTGAAGAGTACAATATGGAGTTCTTCAAGAAGGGTGTGAAAAGATTCCTGCAGGGTCGGCAAAGCGCGAGTATTACGCCTGGTGTTGCAAGCTTCCATAGGCGGCGGTATCCGCTTACCATCAGGCGGGGCGCATGATTGTTTGCCAAAAAATTATAGTACAAAGGAAAAGCTGCATGCTTTTTCGAAGCTATGTAATAACACATCATATAACAAATTATTCATAGCGTTGTAGTTATTGACTTACTTGCTGGAGATCTTCAGAGTGTGATTCCAGCTTGGATGACAGCCTATCCCCGCATTAGTTTGGCTTGTCACTCCATGGTAGCTAATTTTCACGAAAGGACGCAACGGGCGTACTTTGATTCCTGCTCAAAAGTTAACCAAATCAATTAAGATGCAAATTGTTGTCAAATCGTACTAAATTTTTTACAATATTAGAACATATTGTAAGGCGAAAGTTCGTGACGATGTTTTAACAGTGATTAGTCACACCACGAGCTTTACGATGAAGGAAAATATCGAGAGGAAACCTTCATTCGACTGAGAAGCAATTCAAAGGCGTATGTATAGGCGTATGCTTGAGTAACGGCGATGGACTCGCTGTCTGTCACGTTGGCACTTGGCACCTTAAAACATATCTCTGGCGGAAAGTGGGTGTATGGGTAATACCTATACAGCTCCTTGTAATCCAACCTTGTGGGAAGGCGTGAGGATATATTAGCCTAGTAGGGGGGTTGTAATTTCTCACCAGCAATTTGATCGGCCTCTTCATTATCTTCCAGTATGGCGCTGCTTCTGTCCAATAAGTTGAAAGCTCGAAGTACGCTTACATAAATATCTTGTTCTTTATTTAATGATTCATTCAACATTGATAGCTTTGTGCTGCTCGTTATCGTTGATAAAGTTCTTACAGTCTGATTACAAAATACACTTCTGGAAATGGCATTTAAATATTTGAAGTGAATTTTGTAATGTAATGTAAAGTATCTAGACCAAAGGTAATTTATAATTCCGAAGACGTCTACAGTCAAAATAATCTTGACATCTCATCATTATAATAAAAAAATATCAGAATTTCATTCAAATTTTGGTTGACGTATAGTGAGATCATAGTTTTTGGCTACCAATTTCATTTCCCGAACTATTGTGTATGAACTTAACTATTCATACATACATACATATCATCAACTTAACTATTCCTTATATTATAATGTCATAGGGTTGAATAGGAACTAAATACTGATCTAGATACTAGAATAAAAAATATAAGTGTGATTACCTAAAGCTCAAATCCTTGAAATCTCTCACAACGTCTTTGTAAGTCTTATTTAGCAGATGTTCATTTAAGTTCCTGAGCATTTTAATATTTAACTTCTCCATATATTTTCCGTTTATATATCTTTGCAGCTCTATAGGATCCATTTCCAATTGCTTATCTTGTAAATAGTTCATGTCGAATTCAATTTCATTTGTCTTTTGTAGACAATTTAATTGTTCAGTTGATATTTCATTAGCATTAACAGGGACCAATTTGTTATCTATATTAGTGAAAGCACCAATGTTTCTTAAATGCAAAAGCTTGTGCCTAACAAATTCAGAACTATTTTCATCAACTGAGAATGTGTAATCTTCTTTAACAACTGCATCGCCTTTGCACATATCGCTTAACATATTAATAATATTTTCGTCATTACTGATATCTCTATCATATACTTTGGTGATGAGCTCTGACATAGTTTCTAAGTTTGGTTTCTCTATACCATGCTGTATTCTCTTCAGTCGCCTCCCAATCGCCATAGACGAGCAAACGCCTTTGTCAAAATTTGAATTCAGATTTTCATTCCATCCGACCTTTATACTAACTGCGCAGTTAGTAGACAATTGCCCATTGAATAAGTTGCTACTTTTAAGCCTTACCTTATTTGCAGCTGCAATCTCTTTGATAGTACATGCATCACCCACGTGTTTATTATTACACTCCAAGGTTTTATCGTAAATAAATATATGTTCGATAGTATCCGCAGTGTTAAACGGATGTATAATTTGACTTATAAATATTGTTAAACTTGAAACTCTCTCATCGTTTTCCAGGAATACAAATACTAATTTCTTGTTACTAGGCAAAATTTCTGCTGAAATTTTTTCGGTAAAGTAAACGTTAAAGGTAATATCTGTGCTAATGTAATGTTCGGATTCGCAGACAAAAACATCATCAACGTAAATTTCGAAATAGTATTCGTTCTTTTTTAACTTCGAATTTGTGGAATTGTTTGTCACATAGGTCAAAATGTTATCATCTTTTCTCACTACAATATTAACTTTTTCTTCGTCAACTAGATTATTAACAATAATTTCGACGGCTTTCTTTACGGACTCTTCGTCGATATTTAATTTTGGTTTATTGGATTTTACATTACTCTGTTTTTCTGCTTTAAGGTTGCTTTTAACTTCCTTATATTCGATGTATTCGCTTACGTACTCATATTCTATTTTATCAAGCATATCTGTAAATTCAACATTATATGCTTGGTTCCATTCTTTCTCATATTCAGTTTGATCGGTTACGTTTCTCGTAATATCAAAAATATAAGGTGTTTTAATGCATCCAGTTTTTTCTCTGACCATCTCTATGTCGCTCCATAATGATTTAAGTCTGTGAATAATTTCTTTTTCCTCAGAAAGAGCTTTAAGATACTGTCTTTTATTTTCCAATAACTCGGCAGTATAATGTCTAACTGTGCTATCAAATTTGACATCGTCCTTTTTACCAACATTTATCGCTACAAGATCATGCTTAAGATTATCTTTAGTGTCTCTGCAAACTTTTATGTTTTTCGATAAATCTTTTAATAATATTTGTTTTTTTTTATAGTCATCGTAATATACCAAAAGTTTCATACTAAGCAAACTTTCTAACGAATACAAGTGGTGATGGTTAAACTTTATATCCTTTATCGCAACATCTAAAAATCTTGTCGTTGAAGATTCTTTGTCCATTTGATCATTAATAAATTCGAACATAGTCGGTTCTACATATTCTATCGGGATTGTGGGATCTTCAAATGTTGTATTTTCAAGAACCTTCGGAAATATTGGGTTCAATTTTACATATTGTTTTCCCCATCTAAGTATAATAAAAGTCGCAATTAATATGAAGCCACTATTCTTTTTTATAAAGACCGATATCGTTCCACCGAAAATTCGTGTGTGGCACTGTAAACATTGTAATCTTTGGTGTGTGGTAAAAACACAATGGACTAAAATTCCAAAACTCAGCATTTTTTTTAAATGGTGAACTTACTTATATACGTTCCTTACAAAATAATTAACTCACCCATGCTCCATATCAAGACGAGATTTCTCCCTGAATAATCTTCGCGTTACAGAAGACGTTTTAAGGTAGCTTTTATGTCGTTCACGATTAATATCATTATCTGCTCTAATCGTTATGATATTTTGAGTGATAAGTGGATTAATTGAAAGTTCCGAGGCTATTAAATCTTTGAATTTTGCCGTTTTATCTTTATTCTTGGCCTTTTTTTTCTTGACTGCAGATTTTATATCGTATTCGGTGAAAAACTGGAACTCTTGCATCGGTAGTGTACGAACTGAAGAAGGGTTCGGTGTAGCTTCTGTGGCTTTGAAAATATCCTCGTTTATTTCATGATACTCTTCTATGTCATTTTCGGTATTGAGTTTAGAAAAGGATTTTAATTCGATGTTCTCACCCATAATGTATGTTTGATAATACTTATTATTAACGTTTGGAAGTTTTTAAATAAAATTATGAAAAGGACAATTTATGTCTATTTGCTTTCAGCAGTCGAGTACGGAGTAACCTGCTTTTGATTGTTTCCGCCAAAAGTTGTCATGGTAATCACCACAGAAAATATATAGGAAATCCATAGATTTTGTGTTTGGATATTTATGTTCATAATTCATCAATGGATGATGATGATCACTCTGAATATTTAAGTTGGATATTTGGTTATATTTATATTATATGTATATATAGTATTATTTATCCTATTTTTAGGCACCTCAAATATATCTCCAGTGAAAAGTGGGGTTGAATACTTACACGCCTCGCAAAAGGCGTGAACATATATACACATTATACCGCCGAGTCCAGAATCGAAGCATGTTTTATCTGTAACTTGTGCTGTGACTCAGGCAGGACCGGAACCAGGGAACTTGCCAATTGCCATTGAGTTTCTTGTCAAAACATAACATCATAACATGGTTATAAAAACCTATTTGGACTGATTTGCTGGATTTTATTATATTAATGTAAATTAATGCTGTAATCATGGCTAGATTTTCTTTAAAAGACAGTGACGAATATTACCTGTGTCTCTCTGATCAATTTAAGAGATTTGATCCTGATAGTCCTGTGACTAATGTATTTTTTGACGACACAAATGGACAGGTAAATACATTTTTTAGAGGTTTGTTTTATGTAAATTACTCCGATTAATTAAACTATCCTGATATGAACAACGGACAAAGTATTGAAATACATAATGTATAAACAAAACAATGAATATGTGGATAACTCTCATTATGAATCTGTACACTTGTAATGTTTTTGTTGTTATAAATATTTATTATCTAACCTTCAGGTATTCACAGTCAGGTCTGGCGGAGTCACAGGCGTCACAGTCACTGGCATGGATGACACAAAGTCTACTTCCTTTCGAATGGAAGACAGAGGGCCTATAATTTCCATAAAATTCTCACCAGACCAAAAAATCTTAGCCATTCAGCGAAATCAAGACAATCAGAATGCTACAGTTGAGTTTGTTAACTTCCAAGATCTCGCTCCAACTAATGTAGAATACTCACACACTTGTAAATGGAAGAATGCAAAGATTTTGGGTTTTGTATGGCCCAAAGTAAATGAAATAGCTTTTGTGACTGACCATGGCATAGAACTGCTGCAAGTTATACCTGATAAAAAGCAGCTCAAGAGCTTGAAGAGTACTGCCTTCAGGTAATAACTAAATTTTTTTTTTAATATTTAAATTTTGTCTAACAACATATTATTTTATTTTTTTGATATTAACATTCCATTCTCTCTCTCATATCATCTGTTTTTTATAACTCAAAATACATATACACTGAATATGGACTCTTCCAACTCCAGGGATAAAGCTCACATGCTATATTCTATTGGCACAAAGCCATTGCTCATAGCCTATGCCTATTATTTCATAGATCTGTCAAATTATACATAACATTGTTATTGTGTTGCCATAGCCTCATGTGTACACACTCCCCACTTCACCACCTGCCACCCATAACCAATGCTATGTTCCCAGCGGTGCATGGTTTTCCTGGTGTGCTCAGAGCAGCACAGTCCTGCTAGCTGGCAATAATGGAGCCCTACTGCAGCCATTCTCTCTAAATAACTCTAGTGTTACCAAGCTACAGAAGTTGGAGTGTAAGTAAACTTTTGATCTTTTAGTACAATTTATTTATTTATACATAGACACTACTGTAAATTAAGATATAAACATGTTTGACACAAGGCAAATAATATATTTTAAACTATTTGTGTACATATATTCAGCTTTGCCATAGGGTTTACCCTCTAATAATTGTTTTCTTTTTTTTAATCATCCTATTTGTTAATCCAGTTAAAAATTAATGGCTAGGCCCAATTTCATCCTCAACATTTGTTTAGTAGTTTTTGCATGTAACAAACATGCTCTGAAACCTTCACAATTATAATCTATAATCTTCACACCTTCCCACAAGGGTCCCAAAAGTTGTAGGCAGAGGTGTTTAGGTAGAAGCACCCACACACCCACTTTACATGGGAGATATGTTCTATCTAACATGACTGATGGCAATTCATCACCTTGCTCAACTCTAACTATGAAATAAATAATTTTAAACCTTTGAAACTGCAGGTCTGGGAGTTACAATATAAATAATAATTTCAGTGGATGCAGCCAGACCTGTAGTAGAGAGAGATGTATTTCTACTGAGGCTTTGTGATATGACATGGTGTGCTGTGTTTAGGCACGGCACCTCTGCCACTGTGTCGGCTCCAGGCCCTACAGAGGTAACAGACAACAGGTAACAGGCAGTGCTGGATTATGTGAGCGCGGGGCCTGCCCATCATCAAATTTTATGAAGGTCCCTTGGATTGATTTATGTTATCAAAAAAATATCAAGTATATGGTAATAAATAAAACATAAAAGACTGATATAAATACTTATTCACAGTTAGGAAAGCATTGGGCGTGGCGCCCGTACCATCTGCTACTCTTGCTGGGATACATGTTTTTTTTTTTATATCACTAAGGTGACAAAAAATCACGTCGATTATACACACAGGATATAGCTCGCCTATTGACGAATCTTCAGTATGCTTTTCACACCCTTCTTGAACTGGTTATAAAAACTCCAGGGACTAGGAACTATTGGGAGGACTTGGTAATGGAAACAAAGATGATCTATAAATGTAGGTAGACTAATGTAGCCTAATATATATATTAACTATGCATTATGTAACAGAAACACATATTAAGGCTCATCATGCACACATACATATTATCACGCTGAGTCTGCAGAGCAAGCACAGCCGAGTTGGCAGAGGGACTAGGGCGCCAGTTCCTAAAGATTGTGTGTATAACAGGTTTGGCTGATGCCAGTAGGAGGCGGCGTGAGCAATGCGCAGTACACTCACGTGCTGAAGACCGGCTTGGTGGGGAGGTTCGCGGTCAATGTGGTTGATGAATTGGTGGCGGTGCATCATCAGGTTACTACTTGACATATTTTTTTATTATAAAAATCAAGCGATTATTGAAAATCGCATTCCCAGAATATTTTTTTTTAAATCAAAGACCAGATAGGAACGTCCAAATAAGTCACTTTTCTCCACAATAATCCTGGGTTGGTTAGTCCGTATTCAACAGCTATGCTGCTAGAAATTATTTAAGAAGAAGTATGTATGTATTGAAGATCACATAAGTCTTGGTTACCACTAACCTTCAAATTGCCCATTTATTCTTTGTAAAATACAAATACTTCTAGAAGTGGGTTCAGTTGTCCCTAGCTCTCCAAATACAACTATTTTTATCCCCACATAAAGCATATTGGAGTGGAGTATCATAGTGAATACAGTATAATATTCGACGGCCGTCTGAGGGCAGATATTTGTGAAATGAACACAAGTATTTGACTTAGTTATATATTTTATTATGTATACAGTAGTCTAGTTCCCATAGTGCAAGCTTTGCTAAGTTTGGGACTAAGTCAATCTGTGTGGAAGTGACCCAACCCAAAGTATTGAATTTTAATAAAGAATCTTTGGTCAACCCCAGTCCAGCCAGACCTCCCAGCTGTTCGACATCCAGGAAGAGACTAAGCCGGAGAACACCATGGTCATCCACACGCCCGTCGCGGCAGGCACCTCTATACAGCCCACTTTCGTCGACGGAATGTCCTGCCCCATGTGTATCCTTTACAAAACGTGATGAAATTAAGTGAATGATAACAGACCTAGCAGAAGACATACTGCTTATTAAATTGTGCTTTATACATCATTTAGGACTACGAGTCGCTTGCAATGTTTAACCACGTCTGTGGTTGTATATGTAACAGTGATTAACGCCCGAGCTTTACGGTACCGTTACGGTAAAGGAAAAAATCGAGAAGAAACCGGCATACTCGGACAGAATTGGAGTTGTCCACCTATTCTTTCGCATTTTTGTTTATTTTTTTGCGGTTTCCTCATACCCTCCTTCGAAGGAGCATAATATAGACATGGCAGACGTTTACTGACTAAGCGCTATGGTATTTCTCCTGTTCGTTCCTGATACCACTAGTATTTGCTTATATGATGAGCGAGAGCAACCCGTCTGTCTAATATGTTGAACCGATATTTCCTCAACGCCTAACCATAGACTCTGGCACGTGGGTAGTATTCCAGCCGGACTTCATAATAGACGCTCGTCTTGGATGTCTATGGCAGATCAGTTTAGTACTACCAGGGCTAGCGCATTCGGTAAGTTAGTTCATCAAGTTTCATATCAATTCGCATTTATGTGGCAAAGCTTATTTTGATCAATTGAATAAAAATATCTGTTTACAAGTATAATTACCAAACAATTAATAAAAAACAACAAATAATTAACAAACCATTATTATTATTAGTAAGAACACTTTGCGGCAGGTACCAAAGGACGAGGTATCTAAAATAGTGGCTGTATTACTGCGCCGCACCAACGGCAGGGACACCATATACAGGATGCTCAACCAACTTGTGGGCGACGCGGGGACGTATCTACTCGAACTGTCGAAGGCTTTTGATGAAATCAACTGCGTTTATAGGTAAGTCATTATCTTTTTAGTCTATGTTTTAGATGTCCAAGAATTAGATTTAAAGAAGAATTAATTTAGACGAAAAGAATTCAGAATATTCTTCCGTATACTAACATTCAAGACCAAAAACGCCAAGAGTTAATTCATACCTCGAGGTTGCTGTTCCCATATTGTACTTCTCCACAATGAACTGGACATATTTTGCTGTTTGGGTAAATTTAAATATCATATCCTTAAATTATAGTCGGTATCGGAAAATAATATTATTTATTATTCTGTGGATACCTGTTTGTCTATGTACTGACCTAATTAAAATGTATGCCTTTGTTTTTTATGTAAGTCCATGACGAGCATGTTTGCTAATACCAGGAAGTGGACTGACCAAGAATTGGCCCGCAACACCGCCGGGCAGGCGCAGGACCCCCGCCGGCAGAGGTTCAAGGTGCTCATCTCGCAGGCCGACATCTGCAGCCACGTGCTGCAGGACCACTCCGACAAGTACCTGGTGCAGGTGGGCTCGGGCCGGGGACAGCGGCGCATGCTACCTACGCGCTCGTTCAATTAATAGTTTTCATTTAAGACCGGTTTTTTTAATGCAATTCCTTCCTTTTACTTCTGGCCAGCACAATCTCTTTGCCGTCTTTTTACGTAATGAGAGTCGGTAATCTTGGTTTTCCTCGTCCTCTCTCGCCTTTATTTTCTACTACCATTCCTTGTAAGATATTACTACTGAAGCCGTCACGGGGTAAAGTGGCCTATCGCGGTCGGCCTAAGTAAGGCCGCGGCCCTCTGGCAGGTGGCGACGGCGCTGCTGGCGTCGGTGGCGCGCCAGGGGCTGGGCGTGTGGCACGAGGCGGCCGAGGCGGGCGTGCGCGCGCTCGTGCGCGGCGGCGCCACCGGCCGCCTGCGCGCGCTCGTGCGGCGCGGCGCGCTGGGCGACTCGCGCGTGCTGGCCTGCGCGCTGCTGTCGCTGCAGCTGCGGGACCCCGCCGCGGCGCAGCTGGCGCTGGACATGATGGCCCGCCTGCGCGCCTGGCACGAGGTCGTGGAGGTGCTGCTGAGCGGCGCCGAGCCCGTGGCGGCCGCGGGCGTGGCGCGCGCGGCGGGCGTCTGGGCGGCGCTGGCCGCGCGCAAGTGGCTGGGCGCCGCGCGCGCGCTGGCCGAGGGCGGGCGGCCGCAGCCCTTCGTGGCGCTCTACCACGCGCTCGTCGCCAGGAACGAGCGCCTGAGGGGCTCGCCGCACTTCCTCAAAGGTACGTACCTACTTGCCTTCACCATACTCACAGTCTTCAAAAGTACTCGTGGTGAATGGTATTTGAGTTAACCGTAGCGTGTGATCTTCGGAATACGGTATTACGAAACGATTTTAATATTATTTTCAAACATTGATATGAATATCATAAGAAGAACATGGAATATGAACATCAATTATGATGTTCATATTCCTATCATGCCTACGGCACCTGACAAAATTTTATGTCGATATGTAGTTTTTTTGTGCTTGATGATATAAGCAAGAATTGAACTCTTGACCTACTCGTGTCACAAAAAGGTGTGTTGTTTAAGAATTAAATGTTGATTTACAACCAACTTTTGTATTTTTGTCCAGCCGACCAATGCGAGAGCTACGTGGAATATTACAAGTACCTCACATCAGAACAGGTATAGTTTTTAGGTCAATATTGACGACTGCTTATGTGACTACCTTAGATCAATCCACACATCCGATTGAAAGAACAGTTCAACAGAAAGACTAAAAGCTAACATCCTATTACATAACATAACATTGCAATGGGCTATGTACCTATTATCTTTTTTATATTTGAAAACCGGATGTGTTCCGGATTGATTGATTTGATTGATGTCTAACGTAATTATGCTTTCAATTTGTTGAATAAATAAATCAAATAAATAATAATAATAGATCTGTGATAGTTTTATAATAATTAAATTACGATGTTATAAATAAATGGCATTACGACTTGTGTAAATAATCGTGTATATAAATTTTATATATTTTGTTAAAATATATAAATGGAATAAATTGTTATATTTGAAAATGTTACATTATTTTTTTTTCCCTGACCAGGAAAGAAATTCAAAACGTAGGTATTGTAATTTATCCGGCGAAAACCGAGTGTTTCTATATCTCTGCATAACACGTTGGTGACCCTTGTGGGGTGGCGTAAAACCATATTATTTACTTCTGATTGATTTAATTTTAACAGTATAGGTAATCATGTGGCGTTGCTTCATTATATTTAAGAGAGGTAGGGCATAACGGGTTCCCCGTTCGAATTTGGAGCTGCCCGACTGGGGCAGGACCTCCACCTTATAGAAGTCTGTAGCCAAATAACACAATTTACTGTGTTGTGTTCCTACGTGCTGAATAAAGTTTCCAGTAATGAGCTCCTTGGGGAGGAGGGAGGATTGTTATATTGTGTTGGCAACCGAGGGATTAGAACTATTATGTTGCCAACACATTGTAACTCTCTGAACACAGAGTGGCAACGCGCAAGTGATACTTAGGTATCGTGAGCGTAAATAGGCTACGGTAACCGTTTCCCATCAGGTGGGCCGTATGCTTGTTTGCCACTCTTGTAGTATAAAATAAAATAAAATATAATTATATATATATATATATATATCTCCACACAAATTTGACGACATTTTATCACAAAGTCAAGGCTACCGTGGACGTGAGGAATTCATTAGCGTCGAATTTCAATTTACAAGATTAGATTAGATACAGGTGAGATATATATGTGATAGGTAAGGGCGCGCGGAGTTACTTCAAGTTTTTAAGTCCCAGTTTTTCATTATCCAATCAATCATTTTCTGACACCACTTTGTCCGTGCCATAAAGTCTTCAACTGAACAGACAACAGTAGGTGCGTGTACAATAACGTACAGACTGACATTATATTCATGATTGTATGATGGTTATCGCAATTGATATTAAAACACAAAAGTATGTTTGTTTGTTGTTATCACATGATGCTCAAGCTATCATCAGAACTTTTACTTTTCTACACGATGTCTTGCGTGGAAAAGGACAGGGTTCCTTTGCCATCTACCCAAGAGAAATAAAATAGTATATATACCACGCAAGACATCGTGTAGAAAAGTAAAAGTTATATAACGGTAGGCCTACTAACGACTACTATAATTGAACACTTGGTAGACCCCTGCCTTATTAAATAATAACCATAGTGTAAGTTAATATTGATATTATAAGTAAATAATAAATGCCCCGCTAGAGATTTGGCGTGATGATATGGAAATACATATGTTATAAATAAATAATACAAGAGTAGGTAGGTACAAAGGCGGGAAGAAAGTTTAAAATGCAGTTTTTTTTAGACCGCCGTCTATGGACGCTTACAATACCAGGGGTATCGCTCGAGTGCTGCCGACCCTGCAGGAATCTTTTCACACCCTTTTTGAACAACTCCATTACATAAATCCACCTCAAAGCCGAGGATATATAATGATGCATGCTTTGTGGCACTAGTGGTCTTAATGAGTCAGTAAGTTATATATGGGTATAAATACTTAGTTATACATGTATATGTATTCTAAACAAATAATACATGTTTTTCTGTTCTGACGTCAATTGTTTTTGCTGTTCACGCTCAAGGAAATCAACCATCGCTGACGCTATAAGTTAGATAACAATCTAGTACTTACATAAATATCATCACGCAGAAACCCTCACGGGCTAGGCAGGGAGAGTTTGGCGCCAGTTCTCTCTAGAGTCTAGACGTCTAGACGTACATACCTCTTTCGCTTCGACCTCTTTCCTTTCGCTTCATTCATCAGTCTCTTTATGCATGTTTCGCCAGTTTCGAGCTCCCTTCTTGCACACCTTCGGATTGTAGGTATCCGTATCGGTTTCGTCAATCTTTCTATACTCATCCTATCTACATATCCAACCAAAGCAACATCATTATCGCACATACAAATAAATGAGTGTCTTTTTGTAATATTAAGATAACCGATTTTTACAAAATGCATATATGTATTTAAATAATATAATATAATATATCCTCACGCCATCCCACAAGGGTCCCCGAAGGGGTAGGCAGAGGTGTATAGGTAATACCCACACACCCACTTTCCGCCAGAGGTATATTAGGTGCCAACGTAACAGATGGCGAGTCCATCGCGTTACTCGAGCACGACTATATACGCCTTTGAATTTCTTCTCAGACGTATGCAGGTTTCCTCTCGATGTTTTCCTTCACCGTAAAGCTCGTGGTGTGACTAATCACTGTACTTAAGTTCAGAAAACTCATTGGTACAGTCGGGATTCGAACTTGCGACCTTTGCGTCGCAGGCAGTTGCCTGCGACGCAAAGGTCGCTCGAACCACTCGGCCACCACGGCTCTGTATGTATTCATACATACATAGTCATGTATTTAAATAATATAAATATTTTTTGAATCTCTGAAACGGCTGTACCGATTTTGGCGGGACTCACTGACAGATAGCTGAAATACCACGCGAAAGTAGTCGCGGCCTCAGCTAGTTTATTTATTAGTACATAATATGTCATCATTGTATTTTGTGTTCATAATAAAATAAAATATTTTTTTTCTTTGCAATCTTTGCAATGACAGCCTCGTTTATGCTAGTTTAAATGGGCTCTCAATCAGTTACGCAACCAAATTAACACAATTTGTCGACATGTCAAGTTCAATGTAAAACTGATGACAGGATCGTTGTCGACAAAGTCAAGTTCAATCAATGTTCAATGTAAAATTGTTGCTTCAGTTTCTTGTTTCAGCTTAGCGTTCGCCAAATAAATGATCAAAGCATTATATCCAATTATATCACAGTACATAGTCCATAAGTCAAGAGGTTGCTTGATGATAGTGAACGCAACGTTACGTAATATCGAGTACCTAATAGATATGTGGAACGGCGTAAAATTAAAATGCTACATATTTTATAGTATTATCTATCTAGCAGCTAGATGGGCATAGAGATTAGCTAGTCATCTAATTCCTTCCAGTATTTTTTGCGTGGAAGAGGAACTAACATCCTTACAAAAAAAATCGCATTTAGCATATTACATAAAGTACTAAGTATAGTGTAGGTATGGTCGAGTTGATAATAATTTATAGAGTTGAATATATTTCCGGAGAAGTGCGTGTGCGGAAGGCATGTAGAGTAAAGGTTGAATACTAAGGGAGAAGTAAAGAATAGACACAACACACATGACAGACAGATTACACTCAATGTTTGGGATGACTCAAATACTCTAAATTAACCTAACATAAAATAGTAGTAACCTGTATAGGTGTCGCCATTAAAACTACCCTCTTATTGTGTATAGATATTAGAATGCGGGGACGTCTTTGTATCGGACGGTACATGGAAATTCTTATTACAAACTCACCGATGATCTTAAAATATTGGTTCCATTTTGTTTATGTAGAGATGGAAAATTATTTAGTTACATACTATCTCAGAATACAGAAAGAACCAGAAGCCGCGTTGAGCTCTAATTACAAGCCGCGCGCTGTGTCCAAAAATCATAAATTGCGCCCCGCACCCGTCTCACCTCCACCCGCGTAATGTTGCTAGCTCAGACATTACTTACCCGTTTTGGGGTAAATGTTTAGGTCAGATATACTATTACACACACACTTTTAATGAAATCCACATATTGATCGGATTGCTACAAACCCAAACATAGGTACATAATTAAAAATATTATTACTACCTACTAATTTTAAACATAAACAGGGTTATTAGTTATTAGTACTACTGCAGCGGCCAGCAAAAGAGGCATTGATGAACGAAATGAATGAACAAAAGTAGCAGAATAAAAGTTGTTTGTTTTGATGTACAGACAGAATATACCCCTAAAAGCACGCTGACTAAGTGATTAACCCTGTATAAATATTTGTAAGCTGTTAAGTAGATTTAAAAAAAAAATATCATCATCAGCCTTATAATAGTCCACTGCTGGACATAGGCCTCCCCTAATACGTGCCATAGCGCATATTTTACTAGTTATCATATAATTATATAATAACTAATAAAAGTTTGCATTCTAGGGAAAATTGCAACTCTCAATATTTGGCAACACTATTTACGACAATAATAGACCGAACAATTTATTCAATTATCAATTAACAAAACATCTAAATGCACTACTTACGTATGAAATGTGATCCCATCTAGTTTTTTTTTTAGCCCAGCTGAATTTTTACACGTCGGGACGACACAGGAAGGCATAATTTAATTAAATCTTGCAGCGGTGAAGCACGTCACGCGCGATGAGTGACTAGTCGCGTTCGCGTAAAACTACTCTATTTTAGAGTAGTTTTTGACGCTTCAGTATTGGGCGCGTTAACGGCTTCTGGTTCTTTCTGTATTCTGAGCATACTATCTACCCCGCTGTTTTTTTCAAGTTTATTTTTTCCTTTTCGCTGTTTTTTCCAGCACTGTTATGAATAATGCTTTACAATAATGAACTTGTACATAAATAATCCACTCACAAAACATTTCTCACAGTCATGGTAAAGCGTTGACAGCAACGTTAGAGTGATATGGCAGGTCTCGGTCTAAATCGTGAGGGTCTGTATGATGATAATTATGTTTTAATAAAGTAATATTTTATTATCTAGGTAAATATGTATAGTCGTGCTTGAGTAACGGCGATGGACTCGCCATCTGTCACGTTGGCACCTAATATACCTTTGGCGGAAAGTGGGTGCGTGGGTATTACCTATACACCTCTGCCTACCCCTTCGGGGACCCTTGTGGGAAGGCGTGAGGATATATTATTATTATAACATATCAGCTTAAATTTGTGATAAAATTAATTATCTCTTTGACCCATGTGAATTCGATCAGCTTATTGGCAGCAGTGTGTTTAAATAATACATAATATTAATACATTGCTGAACACTGAACATAAATAAAGGGAAAGAGATCTCCAAGGCACTAGAACTTTTCTCCCTCTGCCTACCTTGCGAGGGACCAGCCGTGATGATACATAAATCTATTCAGTGATACATACCTATTAAAATAATTAACATTGATATGAAAATTTCCTTTGGCCAGCAAACAGTATTTAAATATGTACATTAATACCCTTGTGGGAAGGCGTGAGGATATATTATATTATTATTATTATTATTATTAATACCAAAAACAAATATGTCAATTGAATAAAAATAAATCAAAAATTGGTAGAAAATAAATTTTTATTTATACTGAATGTAACAAAATATAGACTATTAAAACATTTGGTTCTTTTGATAATTTTGTAATAAAAATGTTACTCTTAATCGAAATATTATACATACATACACATATCATCATAATATTAATATAGATGTTAATTATCCAAGTTAGAAATGCACTACACCACGGATGGACTGTCCCGTGTGCATCAGGTGGAAGGCCTCATTGATCTCTTTGAGAGAGACATTGTGGGTGACAAACTCATCAAGGGGCAGCTTCTTGTTCAAATACTCATCAACAAGCTTGGGAACATTATCACGGCTCTTGTAACCTCCAAAAGCAGTTCCCTTCCATGTGCGACCTGTCACAAGTTGGAATGGACGAGTACTGATCTCTTCTCCCGCAGCAGCCACACCAATAATAACAGATACACCCCAACCCTTATGACAGGCTTCCAGAGCTGCTCTCATGGTGCTTACATTACCAATGCACTCAAAAGTGTAGTCCAAACCTCCATCAGTCATGTCTACCAGCACCTGTTGGATTGGCTTGTCATGGTCTTTGGGGTTAACAAACTCATTCACTCCAAATTTCTTGGCCACCTCATACTTGGCAGGATTGATGTCAACACCGATAATGCGCTTGGCTCCAGCTGCTTTGCATCCTAAAGCTACAGCCAGTCCGACAGCTCCAAGCCCAAATATTGCACAATTGGAGTCAGCTTCCACTTTTGCTGTGTTCAGAGCTGCTCCATAGCCTGTAGGCACACCACATCCGAGCAGACACACTTTGTCTAATGGGGCTGCATCAGCAACTTTGCATAGAGATATTTCTAAGACTACTGTGTATTCACTGAATGTGGAGCAGCCCATGAAGTGGAACAGCTCCTTCCCTTTGCAGCGGAAGCGCCGTGTGCCATCGGGCATGACGCCCTGCCCTTGCGTGATGCGGACCTTTTGACACAGATTGGTCTTAGGGTTGAGGCAGAACTTGCATGTTTTGCACTGAGGCACATACAAGGGCACGACATGATCACCTGGCTTGACAGTAGTAACTCCTTCGCCGACACTCTCGACTATACCCCCGCCCTCATGGCCCAATACGACGGGGAATACACCCTCCGGATCCTTACCAGATAGTGTATAAGAGTCGGTGTGGCAAACGCCGGTAGCAATGATCTTAACTCTTACTTCGCCCGCCTTAGGGGGATCTACTTCAATCTCTTCGATGGACAGAGGCTTTCCTGCCTCCCAAGCAACAGCAGCTTGGCACTTAATCACTTTACCGGCTGTCGACATGTCGTCTGGGATAGTCAGCTGCAGAATGCCGAATGAAAAGCAGTTTACGTTCTTGATACTGAAAGTGAATCCTAGTGCGAAAACTGACAATTCTGATAACTATTCGTCGTCAATGACGTAATAGTAAGATACAATATACATAGAATAGATAGAAGGACGTGATAAACGTGCGGCAAGCGTAGGTAAATTAAGTTAACCTTGAACGGCTTGAAGGCTTGAACCTTGGTTGATGCCATAGATGATACAAGCAATATAATGCACTATATAGATGTATATTATGATGATGATATAGACTGAATGCATTGAACATTATATTGAGAAATTTAACTTCCATAGGAGATTATTATTTCTATCTAATAATAATATATCCTCACGCCTTCCCACAAGGGTCCTCGAAGGGGTAGGCAGAGATGTATAGGTAATACCCACACACCCACTAGTTCTATCTATAGCCCTATATACTGTTACTGATGACTATTTGTTTCTGGTTGCCGATATTTCCAATGGCAACAGTATTTTATGAGGCTTTTAATATTCTCAAGTTTCTAACATGCTCAATTTCAATGTATATTAAGCTGGAACGATTTTATCGATGATAAATCAAAACAAAATAACGTCATCCATCATACCATACCTGTCTGTCTGTCATTTGTCAAACAAATTCCATGATTTAACACGTGATGCGTGTTTGCTCTTGAATAAAAGTTGATACATTAATTAATTGTTAACATAATTAGTTGTATTGTAGAATTGAAAATGGCAAAATTACATAATTATTATGTATTATGTCCACTTATTGACCAAAAGAGTTTTCTTGGTGTTGCACAGGATAAGGAAACAGAACATGTTATCGTGAGCTTAGGGCGCAATGTTGTCAACAAATACCGGGTAAAGATCCTTAAAATCAGTTATTAATTAATAATAATGTGATTATAATTTGATGATATTAAATGAATATAATAATCGTATATAATGAAAATCGCAGAATCGTTTTGTATTTTTAGGTTAACATAAATAAAATTGGAAACATGTTTACAGCTTTCAGATCAAAAACAAATCGTTGGATGGACATCTAAGGATCACATTACCTCTACGGTCATTTATGATAAAGAACAAGACAACTATGTTGGTGTATTCAATAATAATACCATCAAAATATGGAAGGATGACACAGACAACTTAGATAAAATGAAAAAGTATAAGGTATTTATACTTTTATCATACTTGTTTATTACTCGTGTATAATATAGGATATTTCAAAATAATTAAGTTTTTCTTACAATCATGTATGAAGAGACATATGAATGTGAATGAAGCAGAAGTAGTTTAGTCTACCTAGCATACGTTGAGAGGGACTCATATACATAGGCATTTTTTCCTTTGTAGTAAATTTTCTTAAAATTTCAGTTCCCGCTAAACATCTACAAAGTAATCCCACGAGGCAATCAATCACCACTGATAATATTTTCAAATGGGAATTGTGCATCTCTCTCCTATGCCTTAGAAAACCGAAAGACATATGAAGGCAAATCCATTATTAAAGATTCAGAGTCATTAGTCAATGTCGCTCACTATGTTGTTGGCAAAGTGGACCACATTTGTTATATTATCAAGAATAGTAGGGATGAATATGATATAGTTACTTGTCCATTGAGAGATGAACTGGGAGACTTGGAGAAAGCAAAGCTGGCTAAAGAGAAGATAACAAGGCCTGATGATGTGAATGTCGTTGGGCTACTGTGTACTTCAGAAGCTCATGGTGTTTACGTTTTGTGTAAGTGTTATTTTTGTTGATACTTGATAGCTGACGAGAAAGAAGAACTCGAAAGGCTATCGACTCGAAAGAAGCACTCGATTATACAGTGGATAGGGAGGGCTTTACCCAGCAGTGGGACATAGATAGCAATAAATTAACAAATAAATCAATTCTAAGTACAAACCTTATTTTTGAAAAATCATATGCCTGAATTACAGGAAATTGTACTTGATATTGTTATGGACAGTAGATACAAACACATATTTTGAATTATGATGCATAATAAATTTTACATAAGTTACATTGTTCTTAAGGATGCAAATCCAGGAGTACTAGAGAACTATCTTGTAATTTAGGTATCCCAAATGTATGTCTGATATCAGCTTGTTTATAGTATGAATGTATTAATTACTTATGCTCTTTACTATTCTAGGGAGTGACTCAAAAATTACAGCATATAATCTAACCAACAAATCATGGAAATCAATTGGCTCTGTTCCATGGATATCTACCCTAATGGGTGTATCTATAGCCTGGATGGGAAAGAACCACCTCATCCTCTTTGGAAGCAACATTGACCAGGATGGCGCCATCATTGTAGCCTACAACATTGTTTTGGGTGTAGGATCCTGCAGGTATCCTATGAAAATGTATTCTGAAGGAGCAAAACTGTGTTGCTTAGATGGAAGAATTATTCTAGAGGCTTCAAACCACATTGGGATGTTGCCATACATCCTTGAAACAAAGAGAAATCTCTCCAGCCTTCTTGGCTCCCATGACATCATTCAAGATACAAATACTGAAATTGTAAATTGGGATTCTACACCAGCCCCTGCCATCTCAGTCTGCAAAGAAGTCAATCAATTGCTGTCACTTGGCTTGACAGAACGGAATATATGTTCTCAGGTCATCCCACCACTGATAGAAAAGGATGATTTCAGAAGCACGTTTCGTGTTTTAAGGGACTTCAAAGACGTCCCAGAGTCAATACTAGTAGTATTATTAAAGTATGCCATAAAGCACCTCAAGGGTGATAAAGTTAACATTTGTGATCCAGAGGAAATTACCAAAATATTCTGTGTAGGAGAGAAGCCAAAGAAACAGCAAATAGCTCATCATGCCAAGCTAAAGTTCATTGACTACATATTCCAAATACCTTTCAGTGATGCTTTAATCATCCCACATTTGCGCAATGGATTGATGCTGAATGATACTCTATTCTTGTTGACATATATTTCACATTTGCTTAATAATTCAGAGAACTCTATTTCTGCAGATTTTGAGAGTCAGCTATTTGATTGGTGCACTTTGATCTTGGATGCATTTTACCAGCAATATTTGATGACAAAGGATGAGAAGGTGTCCTATGTTCTGAAGAATACTATGAAAACTGTAGTAGCCTTGATTGATCAGTTGCAAGCCGTAAGTGATGTATTGCCTATGCTAGATAAAGTTTTGTCTGGCAAAGAGATTGAAAGAGATGAAGAAGTTATGTCATACTCCATTGAACTGATGCAAATATAAGTATTGAAATACAAAAGTGCTTTAATTTCCAAGGGACTGATGAACAACTGACCTTGGCCTGTAAAGGCAGGATTGGTAGTGGTTTGTGTTTCTAAATATTCTTGTATGATGAACATATTAGTTTGGTTTATCTAATTATTCAATTATTACTTGTGACCTTAGCTTATAGCAAGAATTAGCCTACACAAAAAAATATAAGCCAAAATTCAGTCGATACTCTTTTTATTGGCAACTCTAGCAAATTGCACCACCATTGGTCTCTCTCTTAACATATAGCCATTGGTTTCATTCAAAGCAGTTTCAGCAATAGCAATTGAAGGGAATGTCACAAAAGCCTGGCCCTTCATTCTGCCTTCTTGCATCACTCTGACATCAAACCCTATTTGTTCTTCGTCAGTAAGCTTTTCAACATAACGCCTGTAAATTCTTTTCACATCTTGCTCTGCAATACCTTTAGCTAAATTCTTAATATACAACCGCATTGACGGCTGCCCTGGATGATAGTTCTTAAACACTGGCAACACTTTCATGTCTCTATATGATATTCTGTTCCTTATTAGTTCTTTTTTTGTTATGGTTGGTGCTTCTGACTCAGGTTGGGTTTCAACCAGTTCTACTACTGTTTCTTCTCTCTGAAACTTGCCAAGGTTTCCTATAACTTCTGGCTCTTCACAAGGCTTTTGTAAAGCATCTTGGGGCACATTAACTGATATCTTCTTTATTTCCTGAATGGGTGTGACTGCTTCAAATACCTGTTCTTGGTTTATGGATGTTTTCTTTACTTTGGCAGTTACTTGTGTGGTTAAAGGAACTGCAGCTCGTTTTCTTGTAGGCTTAGGTAGCTTGTGTTTTCGCTTGAGCACTGTTGGAGCTTTTTCTGACAGTTGTTCTGTTTCATCGCTTGACAATTCTGACTCCTCAATGTCAGGAGGTATGGTTGCAATATCTTCAATAAAGAACCTTCTGTAAGTCTCCTTAAAGAACTGAAAAGCTTTTGGGTTATCATGAAAGGGCACATCTAAACACATCTTGTTCATCAGGTGCAAAGTTTGAATATACAATGGCTTGTGAGTGAATAGGGCAAACAATATGTTTATCACAATTTCTGGGGTTGCATCTGGATATTTATACTTCAAGTGAGGCGGAGGCGGCTGATAGAAATCTACAGAAGGATTCCAAGCATTTAAAATCCTAAGGAATTCCTTTACCAATTTAGTTGTGGTGGAACTTTGTTCTGGTTCTGAAGTAACAGCCTTTGATGGTTCTTTTTCAAAAGAATATTCCACTACAAGCCTCCTATGCGCTATTTCTAGTTGATGCAGTCGACTCAGTGAGGCCTTTGCTTTCTCTACACTAGCGAATGATGCGAAAACATAGTTGCGTTTAGATGAGGCCTCCCAAACCTTTTCAGCTCCGAAATGCTTCAAGAGTTGATCTTTATCTTGAATAGAGAGATTGGTAGGCAAGTGGCGGATGATGAGAACTTTTGACATGTTATTATTCACAAAATTTTATTGTTTACATCAGATCTCGTAACTTAACCTTTATAATCCGTTGCTTACAATATAATACTCTAATCTATGGTTGCTTATGAGACTTGGACTAAACAAATGTCAAAGCAGCTGTTACAATCATAGGTTATAAAATGTATTTGAAAATTGAACTTCTTAGATGCACCGTGCACGTTACAGTATACATTGTAATCTTTGGATGCACGTAACTCCAAAGGCCCGGTCTTTGCTGGTCTAGGCTTGCGTTGATATCCAACACGTAGAGGCCCCTCCGAGTGCAAAGACTATTTAATGTAGATGAAATATTAAAATAAGGCTATCTTTGAACTGTGCATGGACTTTGGAACAATATTATATAATATAGAAGTTTCAGTTTTGCACACCTGTATTAAGAGACTGAATTGCTAAGTTTTCTTACCTGTGCGTTCTTTTTCAGAACTGTACTGATTGACTGTCATATTGCGAGTGTGTGTGAGTGATGATGAGTTTAGTTAGATTTGTTTGAAAACAACCCGACTTCAGAGTTTCACCGGCGAATTATATTTAAACTTTTACGCAAAATATTGTGGCTACTTTAGTTAGGGCAGTGCTTATACCAGTATTATGCCTGAGGAACGCAAAATTAAGACTGTTAAAGTAGTGGTATTAGGCGATATCGGTAGAAGTCCACGTATGCAGTATCACGCGTTATCTCTAGCAAACAATGGAATGAAAGTTAATATAATCAGTTACGTGGACTCAGCACCTCTGCTTGATATTCAGGAAAACCCTGACATAAGCGTAACGAAATTGTATCCCATGGTTTTAAACCGCGGGCCGAAGTTAGTGCAATATACCGCCAAGGCAATGTGGCAGGCGATAAGTTTGCTGGTAACTTTATTTGTTACGGGAAGATCGGACTATTTGTTATGTCAAAACCCGCCCGCAATACCTACCTTACCAATTTGTCGATTTTACTGTTTGCTTACGAGAACTGTACTTGTTGTTGATTGGCATAATTACGCTTATACCATAATGGCTTTGAGCCTCTACCCTGATCACTATCTGGTGAGGTTCGCGAAGTGGGTTGAGATGTACTTTGGACAGGCGGCACATAATCATATGTGTGTTACATATGCCATGAAAGATGACTTGTTACACAATTGGAATATTGTGTGAGTACCTTGTTTATAACACTTGAAAGTATGCACTTTACTTTATGAACTTTTTTATACATTACAGCTCTAAAGTCCTATATGATAAGCCCCCAAAAATCTTCCATCCAATATCAACTGAGGACAAGCATCATTGGTACCTCAAGCTCAGTCAGCAGTACCCTGACTTTGGTTGCATGGGGCGTGAATGCCTGAACCATCCATCAGAAGAACAAAGAACAGCATTTACAAATTTTGTTAGCAATCATGTAGAGCTGAGAGCAGATAGGCCAGGCTTGCTGTTTAGCAGTACGAGCTGGACTCCAGATGAGGATTTTAGTATACTGATGGAAGCATTGCAGGGTGAGTATATATTACATACATACATATCATCACATCGAGTCACTAACGGGGTAGGCAGAGATTATAGAGCACCAGTTTTCCCTAGACTTACATACCTCTTTTGCTTCTTCTGCATTCGTCAGTCTTACGTATGTTGATGTTAAAAGAAATATTCCAATGATTTTAAAAGTTCCCATTATTAATATAAAACTTTCAGTGTCCTTTTTTTTTTACAGTGTATGAAACAAGCTACAACCTTATAAAGAAACTACCTAAACTTTTGTGTGTGATTACTGGCAAAGGTCCCTTGAAGCAACACTATATAGATCTAATAGCTTCACGTGATTGGCAACATGTGAGAGTCATCACTCCATGGCTGGAAGCTAGTGACTATCCCACCATGGTTGCCAGTGCAGACCTGGGAGTTTGTCTCCACACAAGTTCCTCGGGACTAGACCTGCCAATGAAAGTTGTTGATATGTTTGGAGCTGGCTTACCAGTATGTGCTTATGACTTTCTTTGGTATGTAAGAAATTTATATACCAATTAAATGCTTGTCGGAACCAGGTTCTGCAACTGCCTCGACTAGTCATTTGTGCTCCTGACTATGAAGCTTGAGGTCAGGCAGGAGGCAGATATGAGTGATGAATCATGTACATCATACATGCAGTGTATGTTACTGTCATACTGTCAGGTCACATACATATCACCACACCAAGTCCCTAACGGGTAGGCAGAGAGTATAGAGCACCAGTTCTCTCTAGACTTACAAACCTCTTTTGCTTCGTCCACATTCATCAGTCTCTTCATACATGCTCGTCGGTTTCGAGTACTCTTGACGATACTGTCCTTGAGCTTCTGATTGATTTGATCCAGGTAATTGGAACAAAATGTATATATCTATATATATTTGTCATTGCCATAGTACAAGCTTGGCTTTATTTAGGCCTATTATTCCATTAAATATGTGTAGAATTGTCTCAAGATTCCACTTGATACAAGTTTCTTTTATATTTACAGCCTTGATGAACTAGTAGAGAATGGAGTTAATGGCTACACATTCAAAAACAGTGATGAACTCTCAAAGCAAATAGTGAGCTGGTTTGAAGACTTTCCTAATAATGAAAAACAGAATCAAATAGCTGATAGCATGCGCAACAAACTAACAAGATTTCAAGCCACAAGGTGGGAAGAGAACTGGAATCTCAGAGCAAAGAAATTATTTGAAATGTGATACTCTTGAATGTTAACTTGTAATAATGCATTGCTATATTAATATTCGATGTCAATTTTGTATTATACAGCTGTTTCATTTTGAGTTATGAAAATGTGTGTGTTGTGTATGCAACCATCTATTGTTTAGCTAACAACTATGCTGGTACTGGCATGCCATAACATTGATTCCTGGTACATCAAGCTTTGAATGGTACTTAATCATGTGTGGCCATACATTAGGATCTAAATAAAACAAAGCAATGTAAAATACTTGGTGTATTAACAAAATAAACTTCTCACACAATCACATGTCACTTAAACTAAGAGTCTTTCAATTTCTTGTTGTATACTTTGTATCTGAGGCTTCAACTGAGATCCCTCATTGATTGTGATAGAACAAGCAATGATTGGCCTGGACACACCACAGGCGCGGCCTAAGGCTTGCTTTGATCTCACGAACACATAAGGTACATTCTTGTCTTCACAAAGAATAGGAATGTGTAGAACAATTTCTAGAGGTTCAGTGTCAGCAGCCATTATGACGAACTCTGAGAGACCTCGATTCAAGGTCTTGGTGGCTTCATTGGCACCTTTGCGGAGCTGCTTGTAGTTGGCTGCCTGTTGCACAAGATTTAGGATCTTGGCGGTGAGCGCGGCGTCAGCCAAAGGATACGCCTTTGGGTTAACTGCGGCTTCAGTTTCACTCTGAGACAAAACAATAATACATCCTACATGTCATCAAATTGCTGACTGATCAGAATGTCTATATTTAATGCATGAATTAAATAACATTGAAATGTGCGTCATAGTTTTAAGGTTATGTTATGACCCACGCTGTTTATCAAACTTCTGCTAAGACATTAATAAACTGTCCGTGATAATTGTCTTAAAAATTTAAAAAGAACCCCCGAGAATTACATTTATAAATCTCATAAACCGCGAACCACGTGCTACTTACCATGTTTATTTTGGTACCGGAGCGTTGATAAAAATTCAACCTCTCTGCGATTTCTCGCTTCACTGAGGAACACAATCAGTTTTAACTACGACGAAACGAAGATTAAAAGATACGCTATTGAGAGTATTCACTGCAAAAATATAAGAATTATATTATCCCAGTAAATAAGCACGCACACACGCTACGCAAAGTGAAGAAAACTGTTTAAGGAGAAGGGAGGACCGACCACAGTAGAAGAATTAAAGTTGTATTGTAACAGATAGAGAATACCATCGACAGTTTAGACTTTCATGTCCATGGCTACAAAAAAGACTAGTAAGTACATATATTAAGACTAGAGGTTCTCTGCCCGTACGTAACCGCGATATGTCTGTATGGAGTATCAATTACTCTAGCTTTTATTTCAAGAAATAGTGGACATTCCTAAAATAAACCTTGGAAGCATCTAATGCATTTTCCATGCATTCACGATATGGGTAGGACATCCATAAGTACAGGAAGACGATCTAAGATATATTTTTTTGTATTGTCTCTCGAAGCGTGAGTTCCTGGAACTTTTGCTACTTAACCGGTCAATGGCGATATCTAGGCCTCCAGCCAGGCACTTTATTTCTAAGCAACACAGCTAAGGGCACCCCCTGTGGGGTACGAACCTCGGCTTAGGGCGTTGCTGGATCGCGAGCAAGGGAGCTGGGCTGGTCTGGTAATTTTATTTGAATATTATTAGGGGGCGGGATTTGCGCGTCTGGCTCGGCGGAAGCCGGCGTTTGCGGCGGAGGTCGGGGGGTTACATTACGGCTTATTCGCGTCGAGCCTCGCCGGCGAGGACGGAACAGTGGTCGGTTGTGTGTAGTGTTGGTATGTTTTAGCCGGGCGTCCTGGAGGACCGTTATGTCGACATCCGGTTCGATGACGGCATGTCTTGGACGCCTTATCTTCGAGATAAGGGAAGGTTTGTATCGGGCGGCCGATACGACGAGGGGGTTGGGGTGATTTACAACAGAATCGAAATGACGTTTGGACAGTTTTATAGTGGGGACTGGGGACTTTGAGGTCAACGTGGAGTTGCCTATTACGCATGTACCACAGGGCACCTGTGGCTCTCCGGAGAAACCGGCTTGAGCGGAGCACTTGCAGGGGGTTAAGTGTTGACTTGCAAGTGTGTGCAAACACTACACCCGCATATGTCATTTGCACGTTGCATTGGTCGAATGCACGTCGTGTAAATCCTCACCTTGGATTACAATGAGAGTTTGCTCCGTGAATTCAACATGCTGTGAAGTCTACCGAGCGCGAAGGCGGCTCGCGCGCGTACCGCCTTTATGTGGTGACGGAAAGAAAGGCGTTGGAAAAAATCGAGAATCACACCCAGGTATTTGGCTTTTTCTTCCCATGGAATGGGTTTGCCGAAGAGAGTGATGGGGGCTACCCGTGGGTGTTCGAGGCCTTTCCAGAATAGGATGGCTGCGCTTTTGGTCGGGTTCACTTCAATTCTCCATTTCCGGAACCACCGCCCCAAGGCTGTGACCGCGGATTGGAGGTTGTCGTCAATTCTGTCGTGAGTTATTTTGTGTGCGTGTGTGTGTCGATCTAAGACAATGTGAATACATACATATATATAAAACATCAAGAATTTGACTTTGAAAATGGCATTGAATTTATTCTCAGAAGTGTGCCCATTACTCCATAACTTTTGAATAAAATTAATCTTAAGTTTTTAGTGTGTAAATAAGTGTATTAAATTCAAAATTCAAAGGTCTCACACTGCATAGTTTCCTTCCACTATCCCTAGGGTTTTTGGACTCCCCTTGAAGTTCCATATCATGGAGTTCTCCAGGTGTGTTAAAAAAACCAGCAAGGTTGGCAACGTGACAGCATTGGTGTTGCAAGCGTTCATATGCGATGTTCTAACTGTTAACGATCAGGCAGTAAACCGCGTGCATGATACAACTAAAAAATATAAATAGGCAATGAAGATTAAATACATATTCAATCTCATCAGGTTTATACTTACAGTAATCATTAACATTATTAGATACCTAAAAAACTGGGTACAAATTTAATAACTTGGTTAGACAGAATGCTTACCTAAATAAATCTATCAAGTTTAATCTTAGTTGAATAATTCATTTAAAAAGTTTTAGGGACTAATAACACTGCTATAATATTGTATTGGTATAGTGACATCTGAATACATAGTAATAATTACACAAAATTCATACAACCCAATTCAAGTCAACAAAATCTATTTGCTGCACTACTCTCAGTAGATTATGGTCCATTAGTCACTATCACTATTTACAATCACCAAGTCCATGTTTTTGAAGCAACAGGCTTCAGGTACTTATACTAGTTGGGTTTCTTGAATGCATTCTGATTGTTTTGGTTGGCGTGGCTGGAGAGGAAGGCCAGATGACCCTTGGGACACTTGTTAGCATAATGACCCTTCGTACCACACTTGAAGCAAGTAACCTCTTCTAAAGGTTTGTGCACAATACGTTGGAACCGTTGTGCATTGTTGACATTGCTTTCGTCACCTTCATTAACAGGTTTAACATAACCAAGAGCACGGTAGCGCGCCTCCTCTTGCCTCTGGGCTGCTTCACGTTGCTGTAAATATAGAAATCATACAAGACACAATACTTTGCACAATTATTGAATACTATCTGTGCCCTGTAGTTTTACTGGCATACACTATTGGGTCAAGAATAAAGCTATACTTTGTTTCAATCTAATAATCTATAACAAATTTCATCTAATTCCATTCTGTAGCTTTTGTGTCAAAAAGGAACAAATATCCAAACAAATTAACTATCTGTAGGCTTTGCTTGCCATTTGTTTGATTATTAAGTTCTTTAATTTGATGTAAAAGTTAGAAAGCATAGGTAACCCTTACCTCTGGTGGAATCTTATTGCATGTTGAGGCTTTATGACCTACTTCAGAACAGTAATGGCACACAGGCAGTCTCTTCTGGTCCTTTGTTTGTTCCGGAGGAGCTGGCAGCTCAAATCTCGGATGCATAAACTTACATGTTGACCCATCAGGACAGAATCCAGTTAGGTAATTCATGCATAAGACTCTACGAACATGTCGGTGCCGACAGTGAGGCCCGTGACGACAGAAGCCACGGTCATACCTAGAAGAATCACAGCATATGGACATCATAATGACTTTTGGTAGATAAGATTAGATTAGATTCTATTTGATAGACATTATCAATTTCACACATAATTATAGTCAAATTATAAATCTACTCTACCCTCTCTCTACCAACCCCATTAGGGAATCAACATGATATGTATGTACCATTCTTAATTAAAATAAATAAGTAAATATTGCTTGATGTTATAATCTCACAATCATTAGGATTAGAAGGCTTTTGTTTGTACTTGACACATGTATCACTACTACATGTTTACATAAATCTCTTACCAAGGACAATCTTTGATCTTGCTTTCAGGGTCAATGTGTAAAAAAGGGCACTCTTTATTGTGGCATGCGTTGAAGCGAGCATAGAAGTAACACTCAGGCATTTTGGACATGTCATATTCGTGCAAGAATTCACATTGATCTCCTTTCTTGCAAAGACCTCTCAACCAATGTTTGCAAACAACAGTGCGGTCCCCACGGACGTGACGATATGGGCACTGTGGGCCATTGCCACAGCCTCCAGGCTGGCTGAAGAATTCACACACCGCTGCTGTCGACTCTGAAAACGAACAAAAGGTCTTAGATAAAACCTCTACGGTTTTATTGCCAACTAGAGGCTTCAACAAATGAACTTAAAATCTAATTAAATAATGCCATAAATACATACTGTCCATCCCCGGGAAGGGTAGCGGTAGAGCTCCATATTGTTCTTCCAAAGCATAATCGATGTCGAACTTTATGTGGTCCACATTAGCTACTATCACCTCCATTTCAAAGTATTCTAGTACTAATAGTTACTATTTAAGGAAACTGCAATAATTAAAATTATTCTGATCACACCAACTTAGTTTACAGTTGTGCAAAAATGATTATTTTCTATTTGATTGATGTGGTCAAGTCAAATGAGTGAATGACGACCGAATCCATAGTAGTCTATGACCGAAACGAAAACTCCGAACAGCACAGACTATCTTTGCATTTTGTACTATTAAAAATTTACATAGAAATAAAATATAGAATAGACACTTTTCAGTTTAGCGAAAGAGGTACGTGAGTCTAGACTGTCTAGAGAGAGAAGAGTCTGGGGCTCTATAGTCTCTGCCTACCTACCCCGTTAGGGACTCTACCAAAGACTACTATTCAATTTAATACTTGAATGACTCGACGTGATGATATGATGATGATGGCTATTTAGATATTATTAATTCATGACTTGGAAACTAGTTCTTCGGTCAAATTCATTAAAGAAAAAAGATATTTTATAAATTATATAAAAAAATACGGTGTAATTTAACGAGTAAGATATAATAAAACTAAGCCTTATTACGAGCATATAAATCGAGTTCACTTATTACATTCAATTTGTCAGTTCAGGACTGTCAACTTGTCATTTTATTCAATATTCAATATTATGTTTATTTTGAAACTTTTCGATAATATTGATCACGTAGTTTGCCAATGTATTAAATAAGATTGTGTTAGATTAAATTAACTATTAAAAATGTCTCTTACGGACCTGAAACACACACTTAGAAAATATGAATTTCCAGTTAGTGCCAAGGAGGCTCTTTTAAGAATTGGTATGTATTGAATACAAAACGTTAACGTATGTTAATGCGCTTCAGATTTAAAAAGTATATCGTAAGGATAATAATTACCAGTTGTAACAATTTATCTAATGTATGTATTTGTTATAAACTTCAGAACAGGTCTTAATAGGGAGAACAGCACCATCAAGCAAGCAGCTAGACATTGCAATGGATATAATATCTGAATTTGTATTCTGTGAGACGGATCGACGAGGAGTGCGCAGAGTCGGAGGCCTCAGCCCACTCCAGGAGCTGCAGCTCATTGATATCATATGTGACTATTTGACATGTTGTGTGAATGATACAACAAAGAATACTGTGTTCCTATCCCTGTTTGGTGGTATGGAGAGCCAGCGAAGGCTGAAGATATTGAGCATTTTAGCCAGTATGGCAGTGTCAGCTTCAAGTACTCCTGTGAGTATAGGAGTTTTCTATTATCCATTTAGGTGGTTTGCAGAAAAGAACTGTGTTGCAAATGTCTAGGGCTACCCTTACTTGGGTTATTATATAATTACTGGGACATGGTGTGTAAATATTGTGTAAATATCCTCACGCCTTCCCCCAAGGGTCCCCGAAGGGGTAGGCAGAGGTGTATAGGTAGTACCCACACACCTACCATAAATATGTATAATATTATATTTTGTATAAACTTAGCAGTAGTAGTAAACTATAATCAGTTGGTATCTATGTGGTACACAATGAGGTCAAGACCACATTACAGTAAAGTAATCAGTACTAGCTTTCCATGCTCATAGAATAATAATAATTATTCCAGGTGCTGTTAGCAGTAGGAGTGTGGCTTCAACAGATGGGTTGCTCCTCACCTCAGTCTCTTCAACTAGTTGAGAATGTGATAAGAGACCACTTCTACCTGAATGTATCTAACCAACCAGCATTGAAGTCCCTTGCCAACACGGCTCCACAGTTTGTATCCAACTTTACCACTGCAGTGACTGAATTGTATATGAATTATGAACATGACGTCATCAAAATGCCCCCCAAAAATCTTCTGGAAGTTATTACATCTTGGGTATGTACCATTGAACCCACTATATATATATGTATGTAAAATAATATCTAAACAGTCTCAAAGGACATAGTTTATCCCTTATTGGAGATGGATCACCTTTGTGTCCGGGAGTGCATGTATTATATTATATTAGTATTATTCTAGCTGTCCCGTCCCACTATGTCGGGTGAAAAAAAAATATTCCAATTTCATTAAAATCGGTCGA
This sequence comes from Drepana arcuata, assembly GCA_016069955.1. NCBI lineage: Eukaryota > Metazoa > Arthropoda > Insecta > Lepidoptera > Drepanidae > Drepana > Drepana arcuata. The sequence continues at coordinate 61,807 of JACCPG010000647.1, read as the reverse complement.
GCCCTTTACGATTCTATAAAGGTCTTATGTTGACAGGTGTATGCAAATCCAACATTGTGCATGTCGGCTCAGCTGAACCCAGCAGCTCTTCCAAGTGGCTCTATCCCCATGGCGGCCGTGACGCCACTTGCCGGTCTCATTCACTGGTGTGCACTCGCCACACTCTACGTTCAAGAGGGTACTTATTCTTTTATTGTTTACACAACTTAGTATTGTGATATATGCTTTAAAACAAAGCAGGCAATTTTTGTGAATCCTTACATTTGATACCCCTGTGGTCATACATTAGTATGCCTGTCTGAAGCACATTGCTTATAAGTTATGGACTTCTTCTTCTTCTGAAATTGCCACTCCATTACTGGAGGTTGGTCGTTAACTCGGAAAACTTCTCTCTGTCTTGAGCTATCCGGAATAGTTGCTCTACACTGCTGGACTTGAAGAACCAATAGTTCTCCTTTAATGTCATTTATCAGTGTGAATATAGTTAAGATAGTTTTTAATGAAGAAGCCCTGGTGGCCGTGTGGTTCGGGCAGTTGCCTGCGACACAAAGATCGCAAGTTCGAATCCCGACTGTAACGTGATTAGTCACACCACGAGCTTTACGGTGAAGGAAAACATCGAGAGGAAACCTGCATACGTCTGAGAAGGAATTCAAAGGCGTATGTATAGTCGTGCTTGAGTAACGGCGATGGACTCGCCATCTGTCACATTGGCACCTAATATACCTCTAGCGGAAAGTGGGTGTGTGGGTATTACCTATTTACCTCTGCCTACCCCTTCGGGGACCCTTTTGGGAAGGCGTGAGGATATATTATATTATTATTATATAGTTTTTAATTCATATTTCAGAGACGGAAATGGTAGAACCGCCTCCACTCAAGATGATCAAACTTGAGAATGAGTTTGAGAGAGCCAAGAAAATAATCAAGACAGTGGCGAACAAATCACTCTCAGAATGGGAGTTGTATATCAAGTTGCATTTAGGGGTGCTGCAAAGTCTGCGAGCAGGTCGCCGTAGTGGCCCGCCCACTGCAGTGAATGCTCAGCACCTCTCTGCCCTGGCGCCTCGGGTACAGGCTCATGCACACTCTCTGCTGCAGAGGGGTATCAAACTGAGTACTGATGTCAAGTTGCAGGTATGAAATTATTATGAGTTTGTACTTTATTGTACCTGTAGTATAATGAGATACTCTTTGAGCCTACCTTGCCTTCCAGATTCTTCCCATCTAATTCCAACAGGAGTGAACTTGCAGGGGTAGATAGAATTTTATTCTTTTGAAATCTTTTCTCAGATGTATGCATGTTTCTTTATTTCTTTCAACATAGTGTGAATAATAGTGTTGGAAGGGGTAGACCTAGGCGGACGTTTCTAGACCAAATTAGGGACGTCTTGAAAGAAGGCCAGGTCAAGAGTACCCTAAATCGAAGAGCATGTATGAAGAGAATAATGAAAGTGGACGGAGCGAAAGAAGTATGTAAGGATCGTAGCAAGTGGAAAGAAGTTGTCTCTTCCTACCTCTACGGGAAAGAGGCGTGATTATATGTATGTATGTAAGTATGATCTTTGTGTCACAGGCAACTGCTCGAACCCCTCAGCAACTACGGCTCTTTAGTATTATTAATATACTAAAGGCACTGATTGTTTTAATTTACAGGACTGCCTAGACAGAATAGGGCAGGCAGTACAAGTGGCCCTTGCAAATGGCTGTGTATATGGCAATATCAGTAATTTGCTGGCTTCATTAGATACTCTGCCAGAGAATCGATTACTCAGGATTATCATCAAGACTCACCAACAGACTATTTGACAAGTCTTGTGAGATAATCAACAGTTTATATTGTTGTATGGACAGCTGCCGGCATCATAAACAATAAAAAAACCACTGTGCCTATTCAGAGTGAAACCACCACAACAGTGTCTCACACACTAACTGATAATAGACAGGAAGTGTTTCTTGTTTTGTCATTGATAGTTGTTATGTTTAAGTGCAATGATCAGAACTTACAATATTTTCTGTAAATATTATAATAAAGTATTCCTTATTGAGGGAAGGCTTGACTAGTAAAACTGGCAGATGTTAAATTATTAAATTGAACCATTTTGTCTTGGTTTGGTTTTTATAATGTGGCCACCCTACATAGAAATTCTTTAAGTATTTCCATTATTTCCTGATAATAATTATCCTATCCAGTTAGGCTCCCATCCTTATAAACTCATGCAATAATATCACATTGTAAATAGATGATAATAACTATGAATTAGTTTTTATAAAAAGGGTTAAATGTTTAACAAATAATAAAAATTATAATTGGGTAATATTTATTTTAAAAAGGTTTAAATCTACGACTCTGTTTTATTTCGGCAATCTTCTTCTTATCTTCTTCAAACTTCTGTCTGAGAGCAACTATGTGTTTCATCTTGGACTCTCTTATTTGGAAGGTGTAGAAGTTTTTGAGTTCTTTTCGTTTCTTATTTTTCTCTTCTTTAGCAATTATTTTATTCTCAACATTTTCTGAGCGTGCAAAGCTTTGAACCTTACCCCTCTTGGTCACGGTGACCCAGCCTTCGTCATCCTCTTGTTCTAACTCCTTCTCCTTTTTCTCTTCCTTAGCTTTTTCTTCATCATATTGTTTCATAAAGACTTCTACATGCTCTTTCAGTGTTTTTGTTTGTAGAACTGATTCATTGTATTCATCTATCCATTTCTTCATGCCAAGCTTTACCTGATGCTTTTCATCATTCATGGGAAGTAGTTCAGTCAGTTTTAAAGCATTATCCAATTCAGAAACCTTTTTAAAAACTATATAAGCTACACGGAAGGCTGGTTGCAATGTTTCTTGTATAAATTTATGCTCAGTTTTGGGATTTATAGCACTTGGCTTGAGGGTGAAGTGAACAGAAACAACGGTACCTGCGGCTTTGAATGCATTTTTTATTCCTGCTTCGTCAGCATACGGCGGTATATTGATTATGAAAAGGGTTCGTCCTGAAGGTTGGTCTTTCGTGTGCTCTCGGACGATATGTTCTTTGTAGTAAATAGTATGCGGCGACTTAGACTCCTTCGTGAGCTTGAGTTCTAGCGCTGCAATGAAAAATACGGCAAATAAGTCACCAAGGCCAAACATTTGTTTACAAATAGAATTTACGTTTATATTATAATAAAAGAGTGAAGTACCTTTGAAATCATGTGGACGTTTAATGGCTTTCATGTTGTTTTAAGCTTACCTAAAGGCTAAAATACTTAAAATAAAAAATATTTCCTTACAACTTCATAATATTCACGCTTCATATTTGTGGAGTTTTAGGTTAAAAGAAATGACTGACGTTTCACGTTCGTTTGATAAATGACAATAACAAAAAGACTTGCCCTATAATCCGTAACAGACATACTAAAATTCTTTCAGTGATTGGTCCAACTAGCTTATTGTCCATTGATATCTGATAAGGTTCGTTTTATACCAACAAGCAAGCGGATCCGGTCCGCCTGATGGTTAGCACTTACCGCCGCCTATTGACGCTTGCCAACACCAGGGGTATTGCTCGCGCTGCCGACCCTGCAGGAATCCATATATAATACTCTAATCTATGCAGCAATCCTTTCATACCCTTACGATTTATTTTATGAGTTGAGTCTGTGCGCCAGTATGGTTGGCGCGCGAAAATCGAACAGCTTAGGCTCGCGGACGATAGATAGACCCGACGAATCGCTAACGTTCCATTGCATCATATTTATTACTTAGCTAGCGCCAGTTCTCAATAAACTTAAAAATATCGAAATAATAAGTATTTTCAGTACTACTATCAAAGCGAATTATTGCGCCAGAATAGACTCGGGTAAAATATAATGTTATTTTCTAGTCATTTAATTGGTCATTCTTAAGCAAGCCACAATGCTATAATTTGATAGTCTGTGCGCATTTTGTCGTATTTCGTTCAGAAACGACCACTTGTTTGCGTCTGCTGGGTACAAATGACAGTTTCACTATTTCTGTCTATGACACTTTGTAGTGACTGTTGGCTCAGAATCACTGTTTTGCCCGTATTTTGTCGTAAATTTACGGCCATGTGTGGTAATATTTACCTTGTCTACAAAATTTCTAGTGATGCTATCCACCACTCCAAATAGTAAACTAAAAAACCTTAAGAGTTCGGAAGGCTCTGACGCTACGGAAAGGGACGAAATCGGACATGAAAACACAACGGATGATAAGGTCAGAGGTTATGTTGGCTCTTACGATGCTTCCTCGTCGTTCGGGGGCCCGTCTCATGGACGATTCCGATCGCGTGGAAGGCCCACAGAATTCCGGCCATCTCGAGGTGGCGGTCGCGGTGGCGGCCGAGGTCGGGGTGGCTTCCCTTCGAGAGGAGATAGAGAGCCCCTTGATGCTCCCTACAAATATCACGAATCGCTAGGCCCAACCACAACCGACCCTTGGGTACAAGCAAATAGCAGCAACAAGTTTTACGAACGTTCTGAACTGGTAGTGAACCTGCCAGAAGACCCGCGTATATCCAAGCTATTGCGCCGCCTATGCGCTGAAGTAGATGTTGAGAAATCTCTCTTCATATGCAGTAAGCTCCAGGATGCGGTCATGTTGCCGGAAAACGCGCGTTATATTCGCCGTTCATATGATATATTGGTGGAGTCATTGCTTGACGTTTTCTATGAGGGCCCTAGCCCAGAAACAAAGGAAGGGGCAGCAGTCGTGCTTGGTAGGATTGGGTATGTAACAGGCCCGGATTTCCAAAAACATCTTGACTGGATTGCTAACACTTATGCAGTTCCTAATAACTCTATAAAACATTTGTTAACACTCTCTTTCACTGAAACATTTCAATTGGATAATCAAACACCAAACCTGAAAGAATTTGCTGAGATAACACTGGACAGGCTTCAGGCTATTATTGAGGCTACAGACTCTGCTGATGTGTTCATGGCTGCAATAAATGCTATGATAGTGATGTCCAACTCCTATCCAGGTCACTTTGCGAAGTATTTTGTGGACACAGTTGACATTTTAGTGGGTTGGCATGTGGACAATGCCCAGCCAAAGAAGATAAAGGACTTTGCCTTACAATCGCTGTTCAAGTTGAGTAAGCATTGGCAAGCAGATGTTGGATTCTCTGTGGATTTACTCTACCAGTTTGTGGAGGATATGGTAGCTTACTCCAGCTACCTGGATGCAGACAGTACTCAGAAAGATGAACATGGCTCACCTGAAGAATGTATGCAGAAAATTACATCTTTTCTCAATGTGTTTAACACTGTGGTGAAGAGCTTGGGGTCTCTACTGAGTCCTGAGACCCAAGTGATACATAGCCAATGTGCACCAAAATCCTTTTTGACTGATGCCATCACAAAGATCCTGCAGGTACTCAACAAGACACTGAATAAGGAAACAGAATCTGACCTCATTTTGGCAAGTAATGAATGTGTTTCGCTTCTGTTGAAATGCTTACAAGCAAAAGCCTCGAGCTGTTCACAAACTGTGTTTCCGTTAATTTCAATGCAACTGGCGAATTATTTACAAAGAGATGAAAGTGTTTGCCTTAGTGTGATCCAACTTATATCTGTAACAATCAAAGTGGTTGCTTCCAACTTGCCCATTGAGTTCATAACACAAACAATTGGACCAGGCTCTCTGCTACGTCCCCTGCGTTTCTCAGAAAGCAAGGTGGTAATCAACAGTGTATTATCAGTTTATAATAACTTGCTAAACTTGAAAAACATCCCTCTATTGCAAGAGGCCTACAAGTATGTCTTGACAGACATTCAAAATTCATATTCAGTGATAAATCCTGATGTGTTAATTATAAAGCCTGACTATTCAGAAGAGATATGCGCAGATGATGGTGAGAAAAATATAATCTTCTATTTGCAATGCCTATCGGATCTTGCCAATGCTAGTAACTCCATAATTGGAATGTGGGCTTTGCAACCAAGCATTTTGGATCTGCTGGCCATAAAGATGTGCCCTCATGATGAGAAGCTATTTAAAACTAGGCCAGCCTTACAATATTCAGTCCTATATTTACTATATTCTCATTGTAAGAAGAACAATCACTTCATTGCATCAAGTGACCTAGTAACCAACACACAACAGCGGGCTGGTGACATATTTGGGTTATCAAACCTCAGTTTGGGTGAAGTTTCGGGCACAAGTCCAACTTCAGGACATCTAGCTGTTATCATTAATACACTCAGCATGATACTACATGAGGATGTTCAAAAAGAAACCCTGTTGCTTATCTTACGTTGGATTTCAGACATATTTTTTCAGTTGGACAAATATTTACACATTGTGAGCTTGTCAAAAGGATTTCTAGTTTTGGTAACTAACATGCTCTCCCTGGCACACAGCTTCGACGACGACATTGTTTTAATTGTCATGAAAAATTGTCAACATCTATTGAAGAACAAAAGCTTGTCATGGAATATAATTGTATTGAAAACTATTGCAATTTTATGTGTGTTACATATAGATAATCAGAATAAATGCGTGTCCACAATATGTAAGCAAGTGCTATTCGAACTACCCTGGGATGTCGTACAAACAGAACTGGATAAACAAGTTGTAAAAGTATTCATGAGTAGAAAAATGAGCCTTAGTATATTGAGCAGTGACACAAAAGTGAATTCATTCAAGGAATACCTCATGCGGGGCTCATTCACAAACCTGTCCAATCAACATTTCAATGTTATAATCAACTGCCTCTTACACTTGAGGTTCGAGGACAAGAACTTCCTGGTTGATGCATTTCTATCAACTTGGCCTTTGCAAAGTTCTGAACCTGATGAGAATAATCTGTTATTTTTCAGACAATGTGCCATGAATTTCTCATCCATATGTATTGGATGGGCGCTTTCAGAGTTAGCTCACACTTGTGTCGCGCTAAAGCTAAGGACTGTTTTGGGGAAACCACAGGAGACCTTTATGAAGATCGAGGGTGGTCTAAAAGGCATAGCAAGAGAAATATCTTCCTCAGAGACAAAGTATATTGGAACTGAACAGCAAAAACTTGTAAATGTTCTCATAGCCGAGCAGATGCGCACGCGTTGGATAACAGAGTTCATGATGCTTTTGGAAAAATATATATACAATGCCGCTGAGGGAACCGCCATTGTGCTACCGTCAGTTGCGAAACCTGTGAGGACATTTTTCCATACAAATTGGTCAACTTGCCGCGAGTGGCTGACCAGAGTGCGACCCGCTGCTCTAGCTGTTAGTCTGTACGCTGGACATTTCGGTGCAGCTATTTACCATGCCTCGTTGATCCTCCAAACAGCCGCAAATTCTAATACAAACATTGATATTGAAGCCATTACAATAAGTGTGGCCCGCGCACTTATTAAAATCGAAGAACCAGAAGTGTTACGAGGACTTTACGTTTGGATAAAACAGACATTTGACAAGAAGTTTTTGTGGTTGAAAGGCGCTGCGGAGCAAGCTAACTCCAGGCACGAGCCTGCGTTGGAGATCTATAAGAAAATTATCAGCTTGAAGTCACAAGACGAAGATAATGAAGATGCAGCCGGTATCACAATTGATACGAGAGGTAGCAAATTCATCGAGGAACAAATCATGGAAAGTTATAAGCACATACAGAGCTGGGAAGATATGCAGGCATGGAAAAATAACGATCAAAATAATGCGTCGAGTTCTCACTGGGCCTCATTCGCAGCATTAAATATGTTTGAAGAAGGTACCCCCATAGCTGACGAACTTTGCAACTGGGATATCTTGAATACTGATGCAAATGAAATAACGAAAAACTCATGCTCATATCAGGGTATATTAAATAAAATTGAATCCACGTTGGTTTATACGGCAGTCAACATCTATCACAATGAGTATACGGATAAATATGAAGAAATGTTACGAGATTGTGAGTTGGTACTCAATGCGACTACAGAAGAGTTTTCTCGGTCCAATGCTGTACACTTCTTAAAGGAAATAGCTGTTTTACAATTGGCCAACCATGGCCTACAGCAGGTGATAAAGAATGGGAAGACAGTATCGAATCCATTCAAGCCATCTACTATCAAAGAACACAAATACGGCACTGAGTTTAAAAACCTGTGCAGAATATTATGGTGGAATCAGTACTTTGGGAAGCTAAATTTATCTGAGGAAAATCAATTTTACGTGGAGTGTCTACGATTGGATGTTATAAAGTGTGCGAGGAAAAATTCTAACCTTATGATGGCTAATAGGGAGCTGTTGAAACACTTCAAACAAAACTCTGTTTTTCAGATGTGTTTGGGTAATGTAAGCAACTTGAATGAACTGAACGAGGTATTGATTTTATCCAACAATACATGTGATCTGGATATTTGGACACTAAATAATGCCACAGCTTTGGTTGAGCTCTGCAAGCTGACTTACGCGAAAGAAGATACCAAAATACGCGCTATTAACTTGTGCGCGAGCATATCGTTAGGGTTTTCACAAAGATTTGTTATGGGAGAACAAAGCTACGAGTTAAGAGAAAAAGGGACGAGAATGCTACTAACTCTTTCCAAATGGGTACAGAATGAGAGTGGCGAAGTTTTAGAAATTGATTCTCCTTTGATGAAATTGGTATCAGCGTTACCTGAGATTGGCCTGGTGGATAATAATATATCGGAAAATGTTATACCGACGGCGGATTCCGCTGTTGGAAAGCTGTTGCAGTTCGGTGTGAACCAATGTCCAGGACTCGCTAAGGCATGGGCTAGCTTTGCAGGCTGGTGCTTCCGATGGGGGCGCAAAATGGTGGAGTTTAGTTCAAAAACTCGAGAGCAATTGACAGATAATGATAAACTACAGATAGAAAGCGTTATGATCGGCTGCTCGCCACAAGACTTTGAAGCAGTTTGTGAAATTCTATCAAAAACGAAAGCGACGTGCGACGACGAAGATATAGATTGGAATGAAATCAATACATCCGAAATGATTGAAAGCCAACTGCGGACGGTACCTTCACTCAGTAATGCATTTCCTGAACACCTGGCTTTATTGGTGGATATATGGCGCCAAGCGCAAAAGAGAGTGTTCTCGTATTTCGAACTGTCGGCTGATGCGTACTTCAAATTCTTACAACTCATATGTGCGTCAGATTACATCAATCACAGTGGCGAAAACGCCGTCGTTAACGCAACCCTACGACTACTACGTTTGATTGTCAAGCACGCTATGGAGTTGCAAACTGTTTTGGAATCTGGTCTTGCAAATACGCCCACTCAACCTTGGAAAGTTATTATTCCTCAACTTTTCTCAAGACTCAACCACCCCGAAACGTACGTGAGGAAATGTGTGTCAGATTTACTGTGCAGGTTAGCCGAGGATACTCCACATCTTATCACATTTCCAGCTGTGGTAGGAGCTGTTGAGAATGAACAAGGCGCAGATATAGCAGAACTCAACGTTGGGAGGGGATTCCTCTCTAACGATGCCGAAAGTGGAGAAGACAATCTTGATTTCGAAGATAGTGACAGTGAGAAAGTAATCAATAATGAATTAAATTCGTGTTTCCTTGACATGGTCGAAACATTAGCGAAACAGGCCCCGACGACTATACTACAAGTGAAGTTGTTAGTCAAAGAGCTGCAAAGAATCAATCTTTTGTGGGATGAGTTATGCCTTGGAACATTAGTTCAACATCATTCAGACTTTACAAAGAGGCTGTCACAGCTAGAAATGGAAGTAACGAAGGTCAAGAATAACGCCCATCTGACGACAGAAGAAAAAGAGAAACTTATCAAGGAGAAACATCGCATCATATTTGAGCCAGTGGTTTTCGTCTTAGAACAACTCTGCCATGTCATATCTTCTAAGCCAGAAACACCTCATGAGCAAGCTTTCCAGAGCAAATTTCAAGGTCTGATGAATGACGTTATTGATAAATTGAAGAACCCTAATAATCCCGAAAAGCCTCAGGAATCTTGGGCGCCGCTTAAGCAGCTACAGATAAAGCTCCAACAGAAGGTGCATAAGAGAACTTCGTACATTTTGAAGATGTCCGACATAAGCCCTGTGTTGGCTGAATTGAGGAACACAGTTATCACAATGCCCGGAGTACATACCAATCAAAGAGCAGTACGTATTACGATAAAGTCAGTTGAAAACAACGTGGCGATATTGCCAACCAAAACGAGACCTAAGAAGCTGGTGTTCTACGGATCAGACGGAAAGGCATATACATACCTATTCAAGGGATTAGAAGATTTGCATTTAGATGAAAGAATAATGCAGTTGCTATCCATAACTAATACAATGATGGCGAGAGATTCGGAGAATAACGACAATCAAACATATAGAGCGCGACACTACTCTGTCATACCCTTGGGTCCTCGCTCTGGCTTAATCAGCTGGGTGGATAACGTAACTCCACTCTTTGCCTTGTACAAGCGCTGGCAGAACCGCGAAGCCGCAATACTATCAGCGAAGACCAACAAAACTGTTAATGTCCTGCGTCCGTCCGAGCTTTTCTACAATAAACTCAATCCGCTGTTGAAGGAAGCCGGTGTATCGACGGAGAACAGAAAGGAGTGGCCTGTACCGATCTTGAAGCAGGTTTTAGAAGAGCTGTCACAGGAGACCCCGAAGGACTTATTGTGGAGGGAGTTGTGGTGCGGTAGCGTTACTCCAGAGCAGTGGTGGCAAATGACTCGGCGATACAGTTATTCGGTGGCCGTGATGAGCACTATTGGCTATATCATAGGCTTGGGTGACAGACACTTGGACAATGTTCTGGTGGACTTGACGTCTGGTGAAGTGGTGCATATAGATTATAACGTGTGCTTCGAGAAAGGCAAGACTCTGCGTGTTCCGGAAAAGGTGCCGTTCAGGATGACTCCGAATCTGGTGACCGCACTCGGTGTTACTGGAGTTGAGGTGAGTTGATTTGTGTGTATAATCTGCATGATGTATGGAATGGGTCTGAAATGTAATAATAATAGACAATGGGTCCCTATCTATATCTAATAAATACATTTCAACTGTTTATTTGTAATATCTGAATATATACTGGGTGTGATGATATGTATGATTTGTATCAAAATATCTGTCTGTTTTTTCTGGTTATCTCCGAAAAGACTGGACCGATTTTGATGGGACTTTCATTGGCAAATAGAAATTCTATCAGGAATACTTAAGCCTGCTTTTATTTTTCATAGGTATGTCGGTTAAAAACATTGTAAGAGCGCGGCCAGTCGAATGTAAAATTGGTCATTATTGGACTGATTAGGATATACATAATTTAAATTTGTGTATTTGTGATAAGGTGACCTACTTTGACTAAAGTTCGCTTATGTTACTTTGATCTTGCGTTAAAACGATTAAAGTAAATATTTAATTATAGGTTGTATAATAATCGAAACCACATCCGCTATAACCGCCCTTATGTTCACTAAGACCTACCTACGTTGGCCTACACAAACAGACAGGTAAACACTATCAAAAGGTTTAAGAGAGGTAGGGCATAACGGATTTCCCGTTCGAATTTAGAGCTGCCCGACTGGGGCAGGACCTTCACCATAAGGTGGAAGAAGGAAGAAGTGGAAGAAATCCGTAGCCAAATAACACAATTTCTCGTGTTGTGTTCCTACGCGGTGAATAAGGTTTCCAGTAATGAGCTCCTTGGGGAGGGGGGTGGATTGTTATATTGTGTTGGCAGCAGAGGGATTAGTCCCATTGTGCGGCCAACACAGTATAACTCTCCGAACACAGAGTGGCAACGCGCAAGTGATACTTCGGTATTGCAAGCGTAAATAGGCTGCGGTAACCGTTTTCCATCAGGGGGGCCCGTATGCTTGTTTGCCACTCTAGTTGTATAAAAAAAGGGTGATAATTAAATTACATAACACGTACTTCTTGGGATATTCTAAAATTAAGAAGCAAATTATGAGAAATAACAATCATGATTTGTCACACCACGGGTTTTACGGTGAAGGAAAAAAATCGAGGGCAACCTGCATACGTTTGAGAAGAAATTGAAAGGTGTATGATACATACAACATTGCACTCGTATAGACGTGCTCCAGTAACGCCAATGGAATCGCTATCTGTCACGTTGGCACCTAAAAATATATCTCCGGTGAAAAGTGAGTAAGGCAGAGATGTGTGGGCACTCGCTCCCTTCGGAGGCACTTGTCGGAAGGCGTGAAGATACATATATGTATATATTTTTACTACTACTGAATAATGAGGTGTATATAAGCAAATTTATTTGAAAACCTGGCTGTGAAGGAGGACTTGACTAGTACTGACGCTGTACTGTGCCTACCTATCGAGCGACTCGGCGACACGATATGTAGGAATAATCAGATACGGCAAAGAATGAGCGAGTATTTAGAAAGCAAAAAATCCGTTCGCAAGTAGCATTAACAAAATGCTACACTATACTGGTTCGTTTAAACACTCACCGTTTGGTTTTGTGATCAGAGATTTAGCCTAGATTATCTACCTAGTGTATGCGAGGTTACCGGTTCACGTATTCATGTATAGGATAATATGGAAATATGGCTCACTGTAACGGATGTACACCTTGAACTTTCGACATGCTGAGAGTAACTAAAAATACATAAATAATACATGCGACTAGTAACGCCATCTAGTGACGTAAACATCCATTCCGCTAAATATATTTCTTCAGTGGCACAATGCTCTCCCCATTCGCAGGTGAAAGGTGAAGTCGAATTTAATGTCGTTTACAATTTCGTTCGAGCACAGCGTTTTGTTGTTGTTTTGGTTGTTTCCGCAAATTAACATAGATGGCGTCTTATACATATAAAGGTTCCGTAAAAGAATAGTAAAAATACACCGTGTGTTATTTCACTTTAATTTTACATAGAACATCTTCAAGTATTTATTTAAACATTTCATATACATTTTTATTAATTCGACAGATAATCTCTTTACATAAAAATCTTCATTTATGGCAGGGAACTCATTATAATCTCTTAATAAGAAAAAACAACAATAAAGCCTTTAAAAACTTGAGCGTAGATTGAAACAGGTACCTAGATGCGAAAGGGGTACCTACAGTCACTAACTACTTTTAATACTAGAAGCGTTTCACGTTTCCCACAAAACGTCTATTGATCGTTTGTAAACACTACACTACGTCTGGGGGGCGGTTGGCGGGCCTGTGTACTGGGGTTGGGTCTGGTGCATAAGAGGGGTTAGTGTCGCCCCTCTCCGATTCCACGTAGCCTGCGTTCTCTATTATCCTGCACCTGGCGTTGTCTGGTTCTCCCTCCACGTACAGCAACCGCGCAGGCCTGCCCCCCGTGCTGGAGAGGCCTGCGGGGGCGCTAGACCGAGTAATGGAACCTTCCCTCAACGCAACGGATCCTCTTTTCCTCTCTGGAGCGGGCGATCCTCTATACTCTGAGGTATCTGGCCTCTTACATCTTAGAAGCTTCGCGAATGCTGCTCTAAAGCCTGCGTTCTTCCACGCGTATATAAGTGGATTAATGCCCGAATTGGACATTGCCAGTGATGACGTCAGCCGGTACGCTATGTGGTTGTTGAGAGGCATCATGGGTAAGGTCTGCGCACACGCCACCACCACGAATGGCATCCAGCATATAGAGAACGATCCCAGGACTAGGAGTACCACCTGAAATGACAGTTGATATTGGGTTACACGACCTTTAGCGTGACTTGTCAGTTAAAGTAGATTGGTAGAAAGCGGTTTTGCCTATATTTATACACGGAGGATTTATATACCGTACCGCCTGCTGTATACCATAGTGGTATAAAAACATGTAACAGCTGCATTTCTAGTAGGCTAGGGATTATAATTGAATTAATTTACTTGAACAAATTTTGTAAATAAAAGTCTATAATACTAAAAACAAGTTGTTGCGGCTCATATCAATATCGATAGTGAGATCTTCAAATGAAATACTTAGGCTTTGACAAAAGTACAATGAATTGTCAACGACTTTGGAATTCAATTGAATTGTTGCTGCCTTGTGTGTATTGTTGTTGATATCACATCCACAGGCAGGGAATCGGCTGTGGGTGAAATAAGTCGTATTAGAAGTTGAGCCGGCGTAAAAGATTTTTTCATTGGTAGATTTTTATCAGGAATTAAATATACATATGCCCTGGATTAACATCTATGTGTTAACTCAGCTAATAATGGATTTCTGTCCCAAATTTAATCTAATTTCGTTCAGTAGTTCTTGCGTGCAAGGGGACAAGTTTCGCATTTATAATATTAGTAGGATGTGGGTATACCTGTATACTTTTCCAGTCATTGGCCCCCGTAGGGTAGCAGGTGTTGGCTCGCATCCTCCTCGCGTGGCACGTGGCCTCCCGCCATATCCTCCAGTACAGGATGAACATCACCATCCAGATCAGGGAGAACATTGGCGCCAGGATGCTGGTCGTGTAGGATTTCGGAACAACCTGAAAAATAAAATAAATACAGACGTGTGATGTATATAAGCATTGATAACAATTGGCAATATATTTCCGATAACGAGATAGAGGATGTGCCTTCCCACAAGGGTCCCAAAAGTGTTGGCAGAGGTATATAGGTAGTACCCATACACCAACTTTCCGCCAGAGATATATTTTCGGTGCCAAGGTGACAGATGGCGAGTCCATCGCCGTTATTCAACGACGACGAAGCACGACTATATATATACGCTTTTGAATTGCTTCTCAGACGTATGCAGGTTTCCTCTCGATGTTTTCCTTCACCGTAAAGCTGTGAACTACTACTTAAGTACTGTGACTAATCACTGTTCTTAAGTTTGGACTCATTGGTAGCTGATTCGAACTTGCGATATTTGGGTTGCAGGCATCTACTCGAACCACTCGGCCACCACGGCACG
>JACCPG010000647.1:0-45972 GCA_016069955.1 Drepana arcuata | reverse complement strand
TAAGCTTAGAAAAACTCATTGGTACAGTCGGGATTCGAACTTGCGACCTTTGCGTCGCAGGCAACTGCTCGAACCACTCGGCCACCACGGCTCTTCTCTCTTCACGGTATCTCTTTTGGTTATGCGAAATCGATACTTGGCCTTAGTCATCGCGGCAGGCTTGCGAGATTCGCACTGGGTCTAGTTTAGATACCTATACAATTTTGATCACTAGTCATATTCAATATATTCGTGTATATTTTAAAACTGTCAAATGCAACTGTGCTACGACATTGAACGAATCGCGTTGTTAGGTTTTAGACGGCCGGTACAAAGGCTCGCAACTTTGCAGATTTATTATTAATTCACCAAGAAATAAATTCTCTTTTTTTGCCGTTCGTAAACCTAAGTAAATGCTTACCTCGCTAAGTAAATAAACCAAATAAATGCGGCACGGTAATGTCGTATTAATAAGATAGACATTCATAAATGATGGATGCCTCGAATGTGTTAGGCCGGCTCTCGCCAGTAAATAACCGCAGGCGTACATTTTTTCTGGTTTGTTTCCTCTTACTCGGAATCCATCTTGTTTGTCGATCTAGCATAATATATTCCAACATTCGACTGCGTTCTAAACGTGACTTTATAGGAACAGATCAAGTTCATAATATAAAACAAAGTCAGACAGACGCGACGGGGGCCGCGTCTGTCCGTTCGCGATATACTTAAAAAGTACTGCACGGATTTTCATGCGGCTTTCACCAATAGGCAGAGTTATTCATGAGGAAGGTTTAGGTGTTTAATTTAATTAAAATTAGCCGATGCATAAGTATGTTCCGGGGCGGACCGCTAGTCTTAAATACTATTATATATGTGATGATGAATTTTTTAAGGGTATAGTGGTACCGTTCCCATGGGATAGCTGCGGGTAACAATTTAGGGGCGCAGCTAGTAAATATACACCTATGATAACGGTCTCTGATATCCATTATGTCACCAAATTGGTTTTGAAAGAGACGTCCGTGTTTATATTCTGGTTTCATTAAGGTATGCCGTAATCTGCCTTTAATTACGCCATTAGTCGGTGTTATGGAATCTTATGTTATATATTAAGTTGTCATATAAAGTACTTAGCTATATTTTTTTATTATTGAAACCTGTATTAAGTAGAACTGGAAACTGGAACGAATGAAACAACGAACGAAAAAAAAAACTGTACGGGATGAGTGCAGGGTGTAGGTAACGTACCATGTTCATCTCGCATGCGATTCCCTCGTGCCAGTCGTTCCAGAACATGGGTATGCAGCTGATGCAGACGGCGACGGACCACGTGGTCGACATCAACAGCCTCGTCACCAGCTTCGTCATGTACCGGCTGTAGTGTAGAGGGTGCACTATCGCTATGTACCTGAAGTTAATAGTAGAATGGTAGAATAGTGGGTGTGTAGGTAGTACCTATACTACCTATACACCTCTGCCTACCCCTTCGGGGACCCTTGTGGGAAGGCGTGAGGATATTATTTTAATTTGATGTGTATATAGAAGAGTGAAATTTATCGCACAATACTGTTTCCGAATTTCAGTAGCATATAGTATGACATGTTGTCGCTGATGTGTTTAAACGTACTCAAAGCATATTCATATAAAATACACAATTTCATAACCAAATTTAGTTAAAATGAAAGTTTATTATTCCATGTAGTTTTCACATAGCGTGACGTTCCGAACCGTCTATTTATACCGTAAGTTCTTTGTAATATTCGTGCAAGAAGGTTGTATTGCAAAGGTAACGTGAGTTCACCACAATAATCACCTGTCTACCGCTATTGCTATGATGTTGTATATGGACGCGAGGCACGCCAGTATGATCAGGATGAACCGCATCAAGCACGACCACTTGATCTTGCCGAAGTCGTCGTCCACGTAGAAGACCAGGTGGTATGGTAGGGTCAGGCCAACCATCAGGTCCGAGATGGCCAAGTTAAGCACGAACTGGTTGGAGACCAGTGAGGACAAGCGCCGGCTGAGGGTAACTGCGAGGATTGTGAGAGTGTTCCCGCTGACGATGAGCAGCATCAACGAGCCGTCCACAATACTCCAGGCCCAGTAGTTGTAAAGGTTCGGAGTCGCCCCCTCCTCGGTTGCGTTCCATGCTTCGCTCTCATTCCCATACGCAACGTCCATAACATCGCTGGCCGCGCTCGCCAGCGCCCCCCACTCTGTGTGATTCGACGTCGTGTCGAACCTCACACGCACATTGCCTTAACTGTTATCGTCACTAGGCACACGTTTAACACACGCGTTTTTGTATGCAGTCTTTTTCCTGTGGCACAGTTCACACATTTTCCCCTAGCATGCCGGTTGCTCCGCTCCCAAAACCTGAAACATACGTATAAGTTGAATGAATTTAGAACTTTAGCGCACTAGCTGTGCGCAGCGATCGCGCTCCTTGAATGCACAGCGGCGAGTGCAAATAACAATTGTGTATGCAGGGGCGCATCGCCCTCACAAATTAGTTCGCAGGGGCGACCCTGGTTGCTCGTTCGAGTTCTCGCCACGCGCCTAAATCATATTATGAACTTTCCAAGGGTTCGCAGCAGCGTCGGAAGCCCGCGCTTGCCGATGAATTATTTATGCTCCGTGTCATGAGACGAGCTTTGTCTGTCTGTGGTCTAATCGATTGATGTGCCGCTCAAATGAATTATTTCCAGATGCGAAGGCCATGTGCCGCCGCGGGGAGCTACGCCAGCTGTGTGGTTGTGACACATATTTAATACTCCAAGGTGGTGTCCTTGGATGGACTATGGCTTACCTTTACTAAAAATGTTTATGATTATTTTCGCTGCCCTCATAATCTATTTACTATTTCGGCATCGGTCCAGTAACATTTGTTTATTCAATGTACCACATATTCAATTTGGCAGATTGGATATTTAAACTGTGCACTAAGGGTGAATTTCTTCCGAATGTTCCGATAAAGGGGCGTCGACTAGCAGGGACATCGCCTCCCAGCCGAGGGTTACTCTTCTTTACGACTAAATGAAC
Organism: Drepana arcuata; assembly: GCA_016069955.1. Lineage (NCBI taxonomy): Eukaryota > Metazoa > Arthropoda > Insecta > Lepidoptera > Drepanidae > Drepana > Drepana arcuata. The sequence continues at coordinate 42,948 of JACCPG010000647.1, read as the reverse complement.
AACATTATGCTTGCTGTACATATCTGGCCATGGACTTCAGATGGTGCGAAAAAATACAGCTGCTATTTAATGAATTCGTTCTCTTATCTATCGCGATAATGAAATCAGTGGGCGTTTTGTTTGCCAATGAAATATTTAGGCTGGCAGGAAGTGACAAAATCAATTATATCCGATTCACGGCGGCTAACTGACGACGCGCATCTGAATTTCAAATAGGCTCTCAAAAGTCTACTTTGTTAACTTTCGTTTGTGATAACCGCTTTGCTGTTTTCTTTCGCGTCGAATGTTAAGTTTTCACTATATTATTGTAAATTCTTTAAATATAATTGTTTCTCTTTATATTATTGCCATTCAACGAAATGTTAATAAAATAAATACATAATAACTTTAATGCGAGAAATGCCTTAAAACGTATCTCGGTTAATGATTAATAAAATGTTTGCCGCTCCATTTATTTGATCACACAATTTGAATTGTGGCTGTATTCGGCCATTTAATAACAATTTACCACAGGCCAAATAATAAGGTAAGTTTCCAATTGGGTGCACTCGTAAATTGTGTCCGATGAGGACGGATATCAATTGGATTTTCGCCAGTTTCGGACAGTAACGTACCATAAGGGTTCACGCTTAGGTTCGACGTCCGGTTTATGTCAAATTAGTAGAGCAGTGACACCTTTATTGGGCGCGATAAATGTTATGGTGGTAAGCTAAATATTCTCGCCGATATCGCCGCTAAACAGGCATTTTGTGGCCGTGAAATGAATAAACCAAATGTGGCAGATAAGCTGGATGAACATTAAATTCTCAGCGATATTTATCTTTATTCAATAAAAGTTCGCGCGAGAAGCTGAGGCAAACTTCTTGATTTTGAAAGCCTATTCGTCACAAATTATTCTCTTGAATTAATGTCAAACATATTTACTCCACTATAACCATGAACAAGTTCTCAAAATGCACCTCTAAGCAAAGCTTGCAACGAAGTTAATAACGTTTTTACTGGAAATATATTTTGAACTAAGTGTGCATTTCTATTGTTGTAAGTTATAAATCAATGCGAGTATATACATTTTCATTAGACTTAGACCTACATTAAAAAAATTCTTTAGATTCATAATTATATCGCGTTTACAATGTACTACGTATAATGTTCCATTGCGTCTATTCATCAACATTCGAAAGGAGCAAATTGCGACTAGTTAATACAAATGCACCTCACTACGTGCAATAAGAACCTAGTATTCTAGTCACAAGCGTTGTTGCACAAAGTTGCAATGCCCTTTGGTATCCAATGACAGAGTTAGTGATGCTGGCACGTTCGCTTGTTTTACCGTGTATGTAGGTTTTCCAGTAACTATCGTTCTAATTCTTTCGAAAAACCAATTTCGTTAAAGAGAATAATGCAATTCGAACATTAGCATATTCAAATTGTTTCAAAGTTTAGGGCCGCTCTGATTGACGTCAACGGCAACATTTGGCAATATCTCGATTGATAATTCGAGAACTTGCAAAGTATTGGAACAAGAGAGATATCCACGGTTGTTATTTCTGTGTGCATTTCTATTTGCTTATGATAAGGTCATATCCAGTACTTTGACCCTAAACCTAAAAGTAAATGGATCTTAATAAGCATTTTGCTTTCCTGGTAAATAATTCTCATTATAGAATAACCATTTCGCATCACTAAACGAAATTGGTATTCTACTGGTTATTGGTGGCTAATGCCGTTTGACATTTGTGGGTCGCAGTATTGAACTGTTTCATCGTGTACGGTTTGAAAGTGATTTGTCATTTTGAACTGACGTTTGATAGGATTCACAAATGTTTTGATTCAACATTGCGCGATAAGTTAGTTTTATGCTTTCTTTCTCTATAGCAATGTATTTGGGTCGAAGTAATATATGTGTCTGATAAAATCCATTAGTACATCGATTATGATACTGGCCATTAACGCTATATGAGTGAGCTAAATACCGTTTAGTTTGGGGAAAGAAATTGTCTAGATGATCTAGTAAAAAAATCATAAGGTATCATCGTTCGTCCAGAGTAAGGATCGCCATAGGCGTAATATTCAAAGAAAAATAATTTTAAATTCAACTGAAAGACAATAGAACTTGGACAATGGAGCCGTCAAGTTGAATAACGGATTAGTTCTTATTCAACTCGTATTGACCGCTTTTCATTTATTGTTAGGAGGATTTGCTCTAGATTTGGGACACACGTTTACTCTGAATTCGTTATGTTTAAGGTATGTAGGTCAGTTCATTACTGCAGGATACGATGCGACGCAACAGATTTGTCCAGAACTAATTGTACACAAATAAATATCTTGTACGTAATGTTTTCTTTACAACACCCTATATAATGCGAAAACGTCGCAAGCCCAGCGTCTTGTCTGTACATAATAGCGCCGTGTTATACGGCGCTGTCGTTTCAAGATATTTCTTCAATAGTCTATTTCTTATTTACTAACTGCACTGATATAGTGTACTGGGACTTGCACATGAATTCTACAAAGGGAATTCAGTATTGCTACTAACATCAGTAGTTTTCGGCACAATATCTCGCACTGCAGTTGTGTTGCATCCACCTAACCAGTACTAAGGGACGTACCGTAGGGTACGTTACGTCTCTGTTTCATTAAACAAAATTATGCACTACGTAAATATCACACCGACGTCGAATAATTGCGTCTTGTTGCCCTGATATCAAGAATTCCACGGAATTCTGCCATAGTACCGACCGCGTGACGTTCAATTTGATTCAAATATTCATAACGATTACTATCTAGATGATGTACGTGAAAACCATTACACCTACATAATTAGAATAGTAATTACGGACACGGAAAGTTTATTATCGATAGATCGAAGGACTCAATGTAAAAACACCAATCAAACTGGCACGTTTACATTTTGTGCCTTGAAATCTATGTCTCCTCTACTCATATGGAAATATTGTAGAAAGTCTTACATTCACGTTTAGTCTTGCTTTGGACCGATTTCCTAGTGCTAAATACTTAGGTTGTAATCATTTGATACTGCTAGATTATGACCAGAACACGCGGATAAACCACTTCCTTTAGAAATTGAATTCCAAAGTTTTCGTGATGTATAGTGACGCCATACCGTTGGTAATTCGCTGAATTTCCAAGATGAGCTCGACAGTATGAACACATTAGTTGGTTACTAGCTATGGTACTACGCTACAAAGCTGTGCCGAGATGGGCCCTAATGCCGGAAAAAGTTACATTCAATTTTCGTAAATGAAGTTACACTCATTTTGTGAAATGGCACCGTGGAAATATAACATGATAAAGCAATAATGTATTATAACATCAAATGTACAGGTTGTACGTTATACAAAGATGTAATTTATAAGATTGTTGACTAAAGAGAATTTGTAATGGCTCGTTTCTCTTTGGATATAGCGGCTCATTTTCATATTACTTACCTACAGAGATAACTCAATTCTTCGATGAAGTGCCTACAGATTTATAAGTATGGGTGGAAACGATAGTAGAAATGACGCGCATTGCGTACACAATTACGATAACTATAGGAGCGAATAGATGTTACTAAATAAAGTGCTGAAGCACTTTATATCGTACGAGCACTAAACTTATATTAAGGCAATAGTAAAATTTGGACTCTTAACGTTTAAAGCTAAAACGTGAACTAAAATTACACAATTGTAAACCAACTCCGCAAGGTGACATCAGATGTCCTTAAAACACATTGCGAGAAGGCTATCGACAACCTTCATATAAAGAACACTCCTTTCACATGAGTCAATGAGGCTGTGCCTAATTTAAGAGATACATTTTGAAAGACTAAGATTTTCCTAAGAACTGATTGAATTATTTGATAAGCGTACGAATGTGAATATCCGTGAGTAATTTTCATGAATACTTAAAAGTCAGCAATCCTGACATCACAATATGGGTTCACAAGTGCCTCTGTAGTACATAAAATGGCTATAAAAAAGAAAGGAAGGGAATTCAGAATCGTCTCGTTAAATGTGTATGCGTTTCGGTCGGTATGTGCCCTGCGTGAATAATCTGGAGCTCTGAGGGATATGGTGGGATTGGTGGGCAGGCGAATTAAGGAAGGGTCTGTGTTCAATAGCACTAAAGTTAATTATTGTGATCTTGAACCTGGTTTATGTGAAGGTAAATTGAATCAAGCTTTAGTACCTACTGAAGGTACACCGAGAGCAGGTATGTTTTGATATGATGCCCTGCACGAAATTGATATCACTGATTAACGATCGTTTACTAACTATGCATGATCAAATTCTAAGATATCCAAAGCGCGTGTCAAACAAAGGGGGACAAACTCCCAAGCGTTTCAATTAACGCCACACTAATCCTGCAAATATTGTATCAAGATTAATAAACGCTGGTGCCGCTCCTTGATGGAGACAAATCCTATAATTACTTTGGCTATAACTCTGTCATTTTACGATGGCCGTGCACTTTAACAGCCGTGACCTCAGGCGGGGGAACTGCGCCTGTCTTTTATTTTAGTCGGATTTAATTGATCCTCCTAGTTTGCTAATGCTAGTAAAATAAATGTTTTTTCGGATATTTTAGACGACTGATCTAACCACGATTAGAATAATATCTTCAAATGTTGATTCCGATTATGTGTCCTTAACGCCTGCCTTTATGTAAGCTTATTTTACATATAAATTAGCCGTATTATTTATTGTGTATATTTTCCTTATTTATCCTAATTCGTAATAAACAGCGTATTCCAGAATTTATTATATGAATTATAAAGAGGCCTACGTCCTCACGTCGGATATTCTATTACAAGTGTTGATGAATAAATTATTAGCTCAGGTCCTACATTGGAATGGGAAATATATTCTTAAAATAAAATTCCATTAACGACTTCAATTTCCTTGTTAATTGAAAGTCTCCTCGCTAGCAGATCCGATATCAGACGGTTTATGTGCGTCGGGGTGTGGAATCGTATTGGCTCTTATATCTTAGTTGGGCTAGTCATATATCAAAGATAGATACGTGACGTAATGCACACGCGAATATAGTTTATTGTTAACTGTACAAGTACTTTTGCTGGCGTTGTCTTGGTACAGGATTATTGATGACAGGTTCATAAAGCTATTTTTGACTGATATTTTCTTGGTTAAAAAAAAATCAAAACAAGGTTGTATGATCAAGTCTATGGAAATCAGTTGGACTTTAGTCTGTAGTCTCTCGACACAACGTTAACCTGTTTTCGATGAAATAGTCGTTCGCTAATAATAATTAATTAATTATTTTATCTTTGAAAAGTCGGTCACTACCTGGCCAATTAATGTTCCATACATTAATGGAATATGCTTGTTTTATTTTTGGAAACCGTATCATCATTAGTCTTAGTTAATATTGAACTAAGACTAATGATGACTCTCTTACTAATAATATATCTATCATTAAGTCTTTTGGTGTTATTTAGTTCCAAATCATATGTGCCAAAAGAAATTGCTTCGTCCCGTAAGTTTTAAGGAAACTTTGCACGTACGGCGCGTCATAAAGTAATATTGGTGTCAAATGTTATTATAACTTGCTCACATTCTCAATATGTGTAGGGATGTGTGCTCGAATTGGTTCAGGGATTCCAAAGCTGATGATTACTTCATGTTTATTGCGCATATAAGTTTGGATGATCGATCCGTGGTGGCCGAGTGGTTCGAGCAGTTGCCTGCCACACAAAGATCGCAAGTTCGAATCCCGACTGTACCAATGAGTTTTTCTGAACTTAAGTACAGTGATTAGTCACACCACGAGCTTTACGGTGAAGGAAAACATCGAGAGGAAACCTGCATACGTGCATAAATACGTGAGAAGCAATTCAAAGGCGTATGTATAGTCGTGCTTGAGTAACGGCGTAGGACTCACCAATGTTACGTTGGCACCTAAAATATATCTCTGACGGAAAGTGGGTGTGTGGGTATAACTTATACACCTCTGCCTACCCGTTCGGGGACTCTTGTGGGTAGGCGTGAGGATAACTAACTCACGTCAAGAGATTTACAGTGAAGGGGCGCTACTAGAGGAAAACTGAAAATGTTTGAAATTTGTGAGACGACATAAGACCAATGCTTACGTTGAGAAATTAAAGTTGTTATACTTATAATTACGTAATTCGAAAGACATGGACGCATTCTCATGTCTTTACAGCCCTGTACGTAATAAGATCAAATGTTCCGCACGACATGCACTTGCGATAAGATAATATATCTCCCTTTGTGAAATATACATACTGCCGTCGACTGAACTTATTCACCAGTAATTTGACGAAGAATACATGTTATTATTCTTGGAAGACACGCCTAATATTTTTTTGAAGAGCATACAATATGAAAACGCTTGTGGAATATAGAATTTGTTCCAAAAATACGGTGAGACTACATCGTGACGAACCTACTACATACAGCAAGTCTTACGGTGTTCCTCAAAATCGAGTTAGAGTCTACGAGCGCGCGTTTTGTGTATGTTTATTTGTATGGAAGTAAAATGTGTTGTAACACATCACTAGGGTCCCCGAAGGGACAGGCAGAGGTGTGTAGGTCCAACACATCCACTTTCCGCCAGAGATACCTATATTTAATGTACCAACTTGATAGATGGCCAGTCCATCGCCGTTACTCAAGCTCGAATATATCGCCTTTGATTTATTCTTAAATGCATGCAGATTTCCTCTCGATTGTACTTATCAGTGTATTCCAGTTCAGAAAACTCATTGGAACAGTCGGGATTCGAACTCGGCCACCACGGCTCTCATATCATCTACATAATAACTTTTGACGCGAGTCAATCCGGGGGCACAATTAGAGTCCAACTGATGAACAATTTCATGTTATCTTGACCATAATAAGCGTTCTCAGCTTCAGTTATGATGCCACAGTGCGCAAAAGGTTTATGTACATACCTGAGAATATGTAACATGTTGCCGAGCAGTTATTATGGAACGGCTTTCTTTATGTATTTCTTTTGTTTCCTTTTCCTTTTTAAGTGTCACCTTTTCCTTAAGGTTTGGTATTTGGCAGTGTGTAAGTTGACTTTTATTGACTTAATAAATAAAATTAATTTATTTGATATTGGCGAAATCGTGCACCCTCAAGCCAGGAGATTGATTGAGTTTCGAGTTTTTTAATGTTCCAAGCTCGCGTCGATCGAGTCGCGATGTCCAAAATACGCCGACGTATAAAACAGTGAAGTAGGCTAGAGGTAGCTAAGTATAGGGTACTGCGCGAGGTAAGCTAAATAAGTGATGTGTAACATATTTCCTGTATTTTCGTCCGTTTTCCTGATATACTTTAACTTCAGTAGTCCTGACAATATTGGCGAACTTGGAATAGATTATTTGCATTATCAGCTTATCTGTCATATCTACCGCTATCAATATCATTAGCAATTAATTCGGAACGTCACAATGTGTTCTTATATTTTTTCCAAGCTACTAATGCTTGGAAAATATTTTTCTCGTACTCGTTAGAAACCAGCCTTTTGCTTCCTTGGCGTAAATCAATTGTTTTATAAAAGAAAACTGAATTAAAAAATCATCTCTATTATTTAAAAAATTGTCGTCAAAACCAAGTCACACCACTACTAGACTCGCTATTTCATTGATTACTAATGTTGTTTATAGTATTGGTTCGTATTCCAAATTGTAGTTTATAATTATCAGCACTGTTGGACTATGGTATAGTATTATGTGCAATGCGCTTGTATCTAGAATTAGACCCTCGATGATGTAAACCTAACATGTATGATTACTGTGCTCATGAATACTCAATGCAACGAATACATGGAATTGCTATTACCTGTGTTAGAGAGAGTCTGTACGCGTCTGCTTTGATAGTGTTAACCTTTGTTACTCATTAGCCTTGCTAATTATTTTCCTTTTTGTTGAACTATTTTTACTAAGCCGTGGTGGCCGAGTGGTTCGAGCAGCTGCCTGCGAAGTTCGAATCCCGACTGTACCAATGAGTTTTTCTGAACTTAAGTACAGTGATTAGTCACACCACGAGCTTTACGGTGAAGGAAAACATCGAGAGGAAACCTGCATACGTCTGAGAAGAAATTCAAGTGCGTATGTATAGTCGTGCTGGAGTAACGGCGATGGACTCGCCATCTGTCACGTTGGCACCTAATATACCTCTGGCGGAAAGTGGGTGTGTGGGTATTACCTATACACCTCTGCCTACCCCTTCGGGGACCCTTGTGGGAAGGCGTGAGGATATATATATATTTTTACTGAGTTCTGCTACTTTCATTGTAAAGCGTGTTCCTTTAATTTAAGTCCCATCTATGAGTTATCTCGTTACTAAGTCATTCCTCCGAGATTCCAAATACTGGACATAGCTGCGACCTGTTTGTGACAGACTGTTGAAACTTTTGTACCAGATGTCCTTGTGATTATAGAAACTGATGTCTCACAAACAAACTGACTCTAAACTGAGCAGAGCCTACGCTATGAGCCTACACATGATATACATAATTGTATACTTTAAATGCGTATTTTACCCAGACACAAAGCAAATGAGCTTATCACAAACGTCGGCTGCGGGCGGGTATCGAACCCGTCATTACAGTGGCGGATAAGGTCACTATGAAATATGCTTAGTTCTCCTACGCGAGATTGTATATGAAATCAAAAACAACTTCAATTAGAGTTTCAGGACTCGTTTAATCTTGAAGATGCTTTAAATAGGACATACGTATAGTATCCAAATGATTTTCCTGTCCGTGAGGTCAACTGTGTTTTATGACTAAATTTAAGTTTTGAAGAGTCAGCGAGTAAAGTATTAATTTAGCTGCAGTCAAACCTTAAAACTGGGTCGTAAATCGCGAAGTGCTTGCGGGCTGTCTGGAGACTGGCCTTTAACAGCCTACCCGGAGATTAGTGGTTAATACCATCTCTAACACCTTCCAGGCTCATAATTCAACGAGCGACGGTTACGTAAAGGCTAGGTCTAAGTTATTACTCCGGGTAATTCAATTACTTAAGGAAGCTGATACCATTACAGCCGAACTAGGTAACCTATTTATGGTTATTGATAATGCCGCGAAAGTATTGCATCGTTATATCGCGTGCATACAATGTACCAAATGTGAGCAGTCGCTTTTAAAATAAATTACGAGCAGCTCTCAAGGCCATGACCTATTTGAATCGAACCCTAGAATAAAGCATTCAATATGATTTTAAGCTACGAAGACGCCACATAAAACTTTGGAAAATAATTATTGCTGTATTGTGTCTTCAGGAATGGCGAATGACTCGTACTGATTTCGGATTGCGATTCAATATTCTCAAAAATTTTATGGAGGTAGATAAAAATGGGGGTAAATCGGCCAGTTACATAAGCGGGCGCGAGGTAGCTTACGTAAGCCCGTCTAGAACTTAGCAGCGAGTGTAAAATATTCTTTAGTTCACATCCCAAGACAACTTAGACCGAATATGACCATGTCTAACACTTGGCGTGTCACAAAATTAAAATGCACGCACGTTTTGGATGCGGTGCATTTTTCAATAAACTTTAAGACTTCTGAAATCTCTCATTAATTTGATTACAGAACTTGCGGCGTTTTCTCTCGAGTAATTACAATCAATTCTGGTGATCACATTTGCATGGCGTTAGTGTAAATATGCAAACGTAATGAGCGCGGGAACGCCAGCTCGAGGGCTGTGCTAACAGGCACCGGCATATCATTAGGAGCTTTCATCCGACGATATTTTTAGTTACCTCGACGATCCGCCACCGCTCAGTCCAACGCTACATCATACACAACACCACACATGCACTATAACTTTATCGAGAGGGTTGTTATCGGACTTAGAGACTTTGAAATAGCACGTGTACCTCCGTCGGATGCCGGCACGCAACTGACGCCGGCAGCCGCTACCGAACTCTAAATTCGAGGTCTTTATAAGCATTAGTGGACTGTAGTGACAGAGGTCATGGATTTTTCATATTTATCGTCAGGCAGTTGATACGTGTATCATGTATTATAGTATATGGTACTGGATATAGTACCAGAAGATAGTTACTCCAGCGTATTAATGGTAAATCAATTGGTTGATTAATTTGTACTCTAGCCTATTTAGCTGGGTATTACTATTAGTTGTGTTCATTGGGGAGTAATGTTTATGTGTGTAAGCGATGGATTTGTCAACTAACGCACGGAAGGACATTTCTTTGGAACTACATCTAAAGAAGGCTGTTTTTTGATCCTCTTAGAGCTGTCTTGCGGCGTTAAGTCGGCCTATTTACGACTTTACTTATATCGAGCAACTTTTGATGTAGCTGTAGTTTTTATGTAACATTTATTCGTAAAGGCTACGAAATTTGTCACATTTTTTTATCTTATCTCGTATAATTTAAGTTTCTTCTCTTGTTGACCGAGCATGGAAGCGTTGATTTTTTTGCTAGTTAATTAATTTTGCTTAGGTTAGAATAGGTTTTTTCACCTGAAAGAAATGCCCTTTTTCAGACGTAAAGAATGAAAAGTTTGAAGTAGATCCCAATGTGCGGTAATAAGTATGTCTAAAGACACCTTCGGTCTCCAAAATAAAACGTTCTCGCGTAGCGGTCTCATCACTCACCTACTACGACTAATATGGCGTTGGCCTAACTTGGAGGCTTCTTTATTATAAGATAAAAGAGATTTGTTTAAAGTATTAGGCGCATCATTATATTGTGGACAACGATATACTGAGCACGTATTTTTTGTATTCATCTGGAGAAACAATGACTTGGAACAATATGAAGTAATTCCAAGATAATGGTAAAACTTGCGATTACACAGATATAAAACAAATTCTGGAACGTATAAACACGAAGTTCGCAAGGAGTGTGATAAAGTATTCGGATTTGAACACGGTTTTTTCGTTTGGTGCAAACTGAGGCGTTATTGCGGACAGCCCCAGTCCGTTACCTGACCTGAACGTTTTCATTGCATTCAAGAAGTGTTATACCTAAAATTACAAAGCTTAAAATGCGACCATTGAATGTGCACGCATATTGTGCTGGATTGTTATTTCGGTCGCCACACACGTGCAGCCTTCATTGGAATGGCACTATTGAGATAATTTGGAAACGGACGGGGATTGATGGCGCGCCCGCAGAACACGTGCGAAATTGCACCCACACATGTGCATCCAAGATTAATGATCGGGTCACGTGACACCAAGTGTCTTCATATTAATTCTGCTTCTGCTTGTTACTCTTAATTCACACATTTCTGGGCCGTTTCCAAATTCACGTCCTAGGCGTGATCTTCGATTCAAGATGTGTCCTTCGGTTTCGTCCGCATAAAATTTATTCAGTAGGCATATTTTTTGGCAAGATTTTATTCTGCAGTAAAACATATCCCATGTGTTAATTCAGATAATAATCTATCTTAGTGGCAAATTCCGTGTTTTTTTTTTTGAAAGAGGAACAAACATCCTTATAAACTTATTTTTTCGTAGTATTGATAATATTAGTGTGATAGAGTGAGTGAGATCTTATCAGTGCGGTAGCTCGAGGGTTATTCTAAATAGTGATTAATTTTTATAATATAATATAATAATATATCCTCACGCCTTCCCACTAGGGTCCCCGAAGGGGTAGGCAGAGGTTTATAGGTAGTACCCACACACCTACTTTCCGCCAGAGATATATTTAGGTGCCAACGTGACAGATGGCGAGTCCATCGCCGTTACTCAAGCACGACTTTACATACGCCTTTGAATTATTTCTTAGACATATGCAGGTTTCCTCTCGATGTTTTCCTTCACCTTAAAGCTCGTGGTGTGACTAATCACTGTACGTTCAGAAAAACTCATTGGTACAGTCGGGATTCGAACTTGCCATCTTTGTGTTGCAGGCAACTGCTCGAATCACTCGGCTACCACGGCTTTTAATAATTTATATTTATATATTTTTGCCAGTATGTATATAGTGTATCTCAGCAAATAGTATATACATATATATGTATATACTATTTACATATTAACATAAATAACTTAAAAACATTTTTAAGAGAGGTAGGGCATAACGGGTTTCCCGTTCCAATTCGGAGCTTTTGTGTTGTGTTCCTACGCGGTGAATAAGGTTTCCAGAAATGAGCTCCTTGGGGAGTGGGGAGGATTGTTACATTGTGTTGGAAGCAGAGGGATTAAACCCAATATGCTGCCAACACACTGTAACTCTCCGAACACAGAGTGGCAACGCGCAAGTGATACTTCGGTATCGTGAGCGTAAATAGGCTGCGGTAACCGTTTCCCATCAGGTGGGCCGTATGCTTGTTTGCCACTCTTGATGTATAAAAAAAAATCATTTTACCCTTTACATAAACATCGATCGGGACGACATAGTTATACATGTTAGATAGTTTTTGAAAAAAACTTTTTATAATGTTGTATTTTTTTTTCGCAATTAAATATTAACCACTATTTATCTCTGTATGTTTTAGTACGACTAATATTAAAATAAAGAAACTAAACTAAAACGGGTTTATTGGAACAGTGGTGCGGATTATTGAGGTTCATTGTATAGTGAGCTATCGCTCATTGTACTGAGAGAAAGAAAGGATAACCCAAAGATTCTATGAACTATATATGTATTATTTTATGTACTGCGTATAGCTAAATACATTTTCTATTACCTATAATGAGTGAACGAAAAGATTGATTGGTTTTGACAGATTTTTTTGCGTACAGCACGCTCTCATATTAAGCCATATATAATAGATATTGCCATACACATGAAATGGAAGCAAATACGAGTAAAAATATTATTCGTGAAGACGTTTTCCCAATTGGATTGTATCTCGATATGCCTGTCCTGCTCCATCTGTATAACCGTCTCGCTCGTTGTTAAGTTATCTGGGCTTCTGTCGGTAAACATACAGACAATATATAACAATATTTGCATCGAGTGTTTGAACAACGATAGATAAAACACTAGTACCACATATTAGTAATTTTGCAATTCAATACTACTCTTTACGCCTTGCGGATATTGCTATGAGGCCAGTTTGTGGATAGTTTATCTGTTATCGGGTCACATTCGGCCTGCCGCGAAAAGCTGAACCATCAATGAAAATGTTGAGCCGTGATGTTTGAATGGTAGGACTAGTCGCCTGCGACGCAAAGATGCAAGAATCCCCACTGTACTAATGAGTAAAAACTTAATTACGGTGATTAATCACACCACGAACTAACGACTACGGTAAAGGAAAATATTGATAAGGGAAGCCTGCATATTGCATGTATACAACCGAACAATGACAAGACCACGGCTCCAGCCAGGCCCTTAAGGTTCAAAGCAAACACAGCGAAGGACACCCCCTGTGGGGTATGGACCTCGGCTTAGAGCGCTGCCGGATCATGAGCAAGGGAGCTAGGACTGGATTGGTTATTTTATTTATATATTTAAGGGCAGAGTTTGCGCTACTGCCTGAGCCGGCGCTTATGAGGGTCGGGAGGGAAGGCGGGAAAGACAAGTTTTTTTTTTTTATTTATGTTTCTAATCAGACATTTAACGACGTGGTATAAATAGTGCCAACCACTCAACTAGTGGGTCTAATACGTGTTTACTTGCGGTTGAATATGTTGTCTTGTCGCCGTCTGACTGTATTTTTCTCCTATCCTTTGTGTCTGCGACATTGTTTTGTTATACTGTTACATTAAAGTAAATGAGAATTGACCCAACGGGCACGGCAACATCTACACTTACCAATAAATACAATTGTAGTGTCTATCTACAATATCAAAGCTTTTGTTCTATGAAATAATATACGGCACTGGTAACAATAACACTAATTTTTAAAGTGTTTGACTGTCTGCTTGTTTGGCTCGACTGATTTTGACGAGACTTTCTTAACGTAAATTCACCATCGTTTATTTTCGTGTACCCACATATAGGTATGCGAAATAAATATTTCATATACCTAGAATTCTACTTGTTTTATTCGAAACCGACAAGCATGTATGAAGTTGATGAATGTGGTTGAAGAGATTGATGTCTGTGAATCTAAAGGGAAGTGGCACTATCTTCTCCCTGCCCAACTTTAAAACGGATATTTGATACTTATATTTGATGCCTTCGGGATTAAGTTCGTCTTTGAAATAATGTTTGCAGGAAGTGTTAATAAATAAATAAATACGGCGTGTTGATATGATTGGATGTAATTTACCGCCGGTGAAACATTACTAAGCCCTGCAATATTTTCTGCCGTTTGATTTTGTATATTCGACGGTTTTTGAGCTAATAAACAAGAAAAACATGTAGAGCTTCACTTAAAGCTATCTAATCAGGATCATGGCTATATTTCAGTAGCCACGGTGACATTAATCTACCTCCTTCATTATTCAAGCCTCGGATCAGATTAAACCCTGAGGTGTATCGCCTTTTTTGCCTCGGATGTAGGTGATATTACGAGTCCAACACCGTTGCTCAAGCACAATACATACGCCATTTAATTTTTGTTCAAACTCATGCAGAATTCCTCTCGATGTGTGATTAATCACTTTACTTCAGTATCATACCTAATTAATAAATATTATTTCGTCTAACCTAAAACGTGTTGGAGATCTCTTTGTGAACATGTTGTTTATTAAATAAATAAATCTCATTGGTATATTCGGGATTTGAAATTGTAATCTTTGTGCACAGGCGATAACTCGAACCACTCAGCCGCCACGGCTCACGGCATGTGCAAGATGTATGTGAATCATGAGTGCAGCGGCCTTAGAACGCTGGATGCCTAATGTTCTACTTGACCTCGTTATAAACATTTGGGGAGCGCGGCTACAAAACCCATACCGATTCTGTATAGCTCTCGTACGCCTTCTACTCACACCGCTTCAATGCGAAAGAAAGGAATGATAAAAATCAAAAATCTTTTATTCAATATAAGGGACACAGGGAACACTTATTGAAACGTCACATATTAAATGTAGAAGTACCGTTACCCCAATTCCCATGGAAATACTTGTTAGGAGGAGAAACGGCGCGACAAACTGCTCGGTTTTCTTTTTTAACATTGCCTTATTCAGTAATTCCGCACTGTTTCGCGCTATAGAGGAACGAACATCCCCGCAAACTTTAGCTTTTATAATATTCGTAGGAAGTTTTGATGAACACCTTCGCAATAACTCATCGTGCACGTGTGCATGAGCCCTTACGGCCCGCATCTGCCTCCCTGTTTTGTACATTCACTTGAATGGAACTTTTCACTCTATCTTTTAAGGGTTTGTTTCAAGTCACGTAAGTTCTGCGAGTTCGGCGGCAGAACTTTTGGTTCCTTTAATATTCTGGAGGGGCGATTGTAAGTTATAAAAGACGACTTTAAATCATTACTTGTGTTACTTCACAATGATGCGCATATAAGAGATGTTTTACGCCCCTAGAGTGGGGTAATACACCGCCTGATGGTAAGCTAAGAGTATCGCTCGCGGCACTGCTAATCCTGTCGGAATCTTGACAACCTTCGTGAAGCTTCACCATGGCGTCCTATCTGAGAAAATCTTCAACGGGGAGTTAATTCTACAGCCCGAGCTTTCGCGGAAGGAAATTCCTCTCCCGCTCAGAGCAAGGTGTGGAGATGCATTCTACCCTTCGGCTAAACAATATGTATTGTACATCATTGAAGCACACAAAAAATTACTGATCGAATTAACATTTCACTGAGACTACGGGGTGAAAGGGATAAAACATGGTCTGTTATTGGGAGTGCTCTTGATGAAACTGGGATCTGATCTAATCAAATCTAATCCGGCAGCCATTAGGCCAGTGCTGTCTCTCCGCCCTTAGCGCCACTGCCCTTGATCACTATTGTAGGCAACTCAGCCTTGACCCAACAACCGCTCCTTGGGCTCCGAGAGGCTTTTCGTGTCAATACTGTAGCTTCCTGTTTTTCGCTTGTTTACAAATATACGTATGTACATATGTAATCTAAGTAATATTGTCAATGCGTAAGTCCGTGAGGATGTTTGTTCATCTTTCACGCAAAAGAATAGAGAAAATTTGACACAGAGATGAATTATTTACTGGATTAGCACATAGGCAATTTATTCTAGTAAAAAATTCTGAAATTTCTACTAATGAAATGAAATGCGTGGGTGAAACTGCGGGGTCCGGCTAGTAAATGTGATTATATATGTACATAATATATTGATACCGTGACGGCAATTATTATTGTTTAATGGAAACAAATTCATGCAGATATTTTTTAACAATGTGTAGGTTAAATACCTACATACGTATGTATAGTTGTGCTTGAGTAACGGCGATGGACTCGCCATCTGTCACTTTCGCACCTAATATATATCTCTGTCAGAAAGTGGGTGTGTGGGTACCTATACACCTCTGCCTAGCTGGAGTGACCTCGGTGACCCTTATCGGAAGGCGTGAATTATTTATTATTTTTATAGACACAACCTGCTGAACCCCTTTTTAATTTTGAGGATAAAGTATTTATATTTGTTTGTTTCTTTGCAGGTGAGTGCATTTGATGTTTGAACAACAATTAAGGTATGTTAACACGATTACTATTGAAAATTGCCCATCCAGTTTGTATGGTATCTTTGTTTGTTTGCGTTTAATATCATAAGTGAATTTTCATCTAATGTATAGTTATTGATTACAACTGAAGCTTTACGGTGAAGATAATTTCGACAGGAAATCGTTTTAGAAGAAATACAAAATACTTATGTCTAGTCGTGCTTAAGAAACTGCGATAGACTCACCATCTGTCACATTAGCCTCCTTAATATATGGCTGGTGAAAAGAGGGTTACCGATCCCTTCGACAACTACAGATAGCTATTACTGCCTGTCCCGTAATGGACTCGGCGCGTTGATATATATATGCGACCCTAGACGAACGGCAACAGTTCAGAATCCTCGTAAAACTTACAATTACTTAGCTCTCGTTTGTATGATACATTGCGATGATAAAATGGCATCACTTAATATATGAACGCATCGGTCCAGACGCGGTCCGACCATTACACCACAACAGACCACCATCCAAGCGGTCGTTCGCAGCGTATATTGTTCGTGTCCGTCGTGTAAACCTGCCGATAATGCTCACACGCGCTGTTAAAAACTTGCCGACGCGACGTTCCCGTATGTGAAAAGGCATCTTCGCATGTCGAGTTAGGGTCTTATTTTCTTTGCGAATATTCTAACCTCTGCCAGAGCCACCGACCTCGTAAGATCCCATGGTGGCCGCTGCCCTTGGCGCCTTGCCAAATGCTACTGTCAATGTCAATGGCATCCTTAATGCCGTGTCGCTTTCATTCTCCTGTATTGTTGCCCTTTAGTCGCCCCCTTCTGTAATAATGAAATCGAACGGTTACGGTTCATAAGGCGCTCCCGACTGTGCGCACTCAGTGTCAGCAATACACATGTTATGTTGGTAGTGATCAAATGATTTCATGTTTTTTTTCCTGATTCTATAGATGATTGCTTTAGAGCAATATGAGTTGGAAAACACATATAATGTGAAACGTACCATCATTTTGTTACGTTTGCGTTGTTCCAGCTAATTCTAAGGTCTTATATATGTTGCTTAGTTGGGTTTTCAGCAAAGATAAAGTTACTGGGTCAAACCCACTACCTCCCTTAAGATAAATAATATGTAAAGCTAAATTATTTTTCACGATGTATAACTATAGTAGAGCACTTGAAAATATCTAAACAGCGCTCGCCCAGAGGCCCCATGTTTACCCCTTTATCGGAAACTCGTGCTCGGACCAGTTTGGACTCATACCCAAGTAGACTCGTGCAGACTCCCCGCTTCCTATAGCCTTATAGCGGCGTAGCTCACTCGCGTACGACAGTTTGCAATAACTTTGTTGTATTGTTTGTGTGCGGCTGACTTAGTTTGTGGATCGCTTTGTAATTTGTACAGACATACATGCTGACTGCTGGCTGGCTGAAACACGAGACTATCATATTGTATTGTTAGATTAGACTTGGATAGTTAAAGTGAATAATTAAAGAAAATATGTGATAATTGGATTTTTCACATAATTTTGAATTATATATAATAATAATAATAATAATATAATATATCCTCACGCCTTCCCACAAGGGTCCCCGAAGGGGTAGGCAGAGGTGTATAGGTAATATTCACATACCCACTTTCCGCCAGAGGTATATTAGGTGCCAATGTGACAGATGGTGAGTCCATCGCCGTTACTCAAGCACGACTATTGACACGATTGACACGACGACGCCTTTGAATTTCTTCTCAGACGTATGCAGGTTTCCTCTCGATGTTTTCCTTCACCGTTAAGCTCGTGGTGTGACTAATCACTGTACTTAAGTTCAGAAAAACTCATTGGTACAGTCGGGATTCGAACTTGCGACCTTTGCGTCGCAGGCAACTGCTCGAACCACTCGGCCACCACGGCTAATTTAGAATTATGTTTTATATAATTGTGGCACTACGGTGAACAGTACACAGCGTGTCGTAGAATGTTACCTATACATATTGCATTTGATGTAGATCTGACACTTATAAAGGCCCCGAAGGGGTAGGTTTGAAAATGAAATTGAATTAAAAAGATATTTAAGTTCTTTACTCGGCAATGTGCCACTTAACGGCAGTTACCGGTATAAAAAAATGTAACTCATTCCAAATTTAAGCGAAAGCAATTGTCGTTTTCGTCCCACTGGTGTGTGCAGCGCGCGTCGGCGAGCCCGCTCCACTCCGTCACCATCTATTTGCCTAGTAAATGCCCACAAATTTGTATTCATTGCACGTTCACACGAAATAACTGATGACGAGATATTCGCGCCGTGTCGACTGTGAACCATGCCAGATTTGTGTCGCTGTTATAATTAATCAACGAGATGTACGATTATGGAATTTTTTGGTAAGGAACTTCCATACTTTTGAAAAGAAATTCGGAGAAATGTAGATGTGCCCACTGTCACGGAGGATCTATTTTTATCCTCCGTGAAAAGAGGGTTTTGTTACACCTCTGCCTAGCTCACGCCTTCCTACTAGGATCGAAGATATAAAATCAATTTAAATACATATATGTGTGAGTTGTCTGTATGTTACGTTTTTCACGTGTTAACCGGGTTTTCCGAAGTTTTTCGGAAGAACTAAAGCCAAGGTATTGTGCGAAAACTTGCTATTATGATTTTCAGTTGTTATCAAGCCCATTGGGATAAATACGTGTTGATTGAATGGAAAACACCATTTCAATATACATACATCGGGTCGAGTAGCATTGATTGACCCACAAAACATTCGTCTACTCTATCTGGTGCGTCACTTGGTCGAGCTATATTCTCATTGTAACCGTATATTGTATCAGAAAAATACCTCATATTATACACTATTAAACGACATTTATTTCTAAATATACACATTTTTCTGATAATCCTTACAAAACATAAACTTGCAAGGTGTTATATACAGAAGGATCCATCATTACATAACATTTAGGTATAAGCGTTTAACTGAGTCGTGCCTTGTGCAACTGTCGCCGTCTCCCTTGTACGATGGCGGAGCTAATACACATAATTCATTACTTGTTTTATTCATAACACTCCACATTATTGCTGTTTATCCAGCTTTGGAGTACATTAGAGGTGTTGCAAGGTCACAGGTTTTATTATAGCGGGATATCTTTATTACTGGATTGGGCTCCCCATAAAAGATTCGATAATAGTCTTTGTATGTTACACCATATCGCGTGCGTTACGACCATCGATTTTATTAGCACAGGCAGCTGAGCAAAAGTAATGTCACACATTCATCGGCGATTGGTTTGTTTGGATGAACTAATTCTATTATGCGTCGAATGTCCCGATAGATTGATATAGTATTGGAACATAGAGGCTAGACCTAATGTCCCAATTCCGAAGTTGTCGCGAAAAGAGCTTTGCGATGAAGAAAAACACTGTGTGGAATACGCTTGAAGGACGGTGACTATAATGTTTTACCATCTTCCACGCTTATATGTAGATACATATTTCCAGCGATATTTCCGTGCCTAGCCCGTGTGTGAAAGCGCGTTGACCGACATAACTATCGGACAGTTAATCGCATATACTTTTAGTCGAAAGATTTGTCAAACATGATTGCAAGGTACAGGCTATCTAGTACAGGATATCAAGACTTATTCGGATGCATCAATTAGCACATCAGCATCTTACACACAACAATACGTGGAATTGATATTTAGAGCCGAACCTTATATTGAAAACACGACATAACTAAATCTATGGAAGGCCAAACGAAAGTATTCACGAATATGTCAGGGCACATGTACTCATGTTCTCACGAGGGATCGAATCAAGATAACATTCATAGGAATACAGGTTACACATATCACATTACCGTGTTCTAATTTTAATTAAATCAATACTTCCGTATCGGGAAATAGCAATTTAGTGTGATAACATTAAATTTGCTCCCATTACGGCCATGGTGTCCAAATGTCCTTTCTCCGGCAAAAAGTAGTTTTGGTTAATTCTCCCTTACAGTTGCAAAGGCCTTTCTACTTTTCGTTTGGCGCGGTTTTGCGGTTTATTTAAGCTTTGTTTACTTTGGTTACAATGGCAACCAAACATATCAACCTATTTTATTCAGACTCCAGTAATAGATTACTATAGCATGCTGAAGTTATATAACCTGGCATGTAGCTCGTTATTGTTATAAACTATGTATTTGTAGATATTCAATTGTCTATTAAAAAACGCATAAATACTTGAAAAAGATTGATGAATGTGTACGAAGCGAAAGAGACATGCAAGTCTAGGGAAAAATGGCGCTCTATTTTCTGCCTATCCTTTTAGGGACGCGGCGTGATGATATGATGATGATGATGATGATAAGAACGTGTAGTAGATATATCTTAATCGGATATCGTAGTACCTATACATCATCAAACACTCACCCACACTAACAAAGGCTCACACACACGTTAAGTTCAGTCGAGTTGCACTTGTTTACATGGTAACGTAGATTCGATTAAAGAAAAATATTTTTAATTAATGAAACAGCTTCCAGACCAACTCTCTCCAGGCAAATTGAATTACTTCGTCCAATTGCAAAGCCTCGCTCTACGGTCAGGGCATTTGTTATCGCGTAAACTCTATTCATAGGCCGCGGATCTCTTGTTAGTGTTTCGTTGTTCTTAGTTCGCTGTCGAAGGAAGGAGAGAAAATTCGAGAAATTTCTCTTTGTTACGTCTTTGAATAATACAAAAGCTGTTCCATTGCCATTCAAGTTACAACCGTGGCTGTATTTTTATCCTATTCGTGGTATTGTTAGTTGAATTATCATATGTGACTGAATTGTTTCTCAAATAGCGATTCAGTTCTTTCTCTTCTCTCGGAATGTTATATGAAACAGAATAGAGTTTAATGTATTATTTGTATTGAAAGTTTCTTTTCATTATTTTCTGTCTATGTAGGGTTATATACATATATAGGTACACCACACACTAAACGCTTTCATGGAAACTAAATTAATGCCACACCATAAATATACATACATATCATCACGCCGAGTCCCTAACGGGGTAGGCAGAGAGTATGGAACGCCAGTTCTCTCTTGATTTACATACCTGTGTCGCTTCGTCCACATTCTTCAGTCTCTTCATACATGCTCGTCAGTTTCGAGTACTCTTGAAGCTCCCGTCCTTGAGCGTCCGACCGATTTGATCCAGTTAGTCGGAACGTGGTCTTCTTGTGCCTCTTTTTGCACACACTTTTGCTTTGTATAGGTATCTGTTTCGTCAATCTTTCTTCACTCATCCTTTCTATATGTCCAAACCAACGTAACATGCCTTTCTTCATCTTTACAATCACGCCCTCCCTCAAGCCAGTTGATTTGCGAATCTCTTCATTGTTATTAATTTTATGCAGATGTTTTAAGTCATAACCAGCTTGCTATAAACTCTATCAGAGTAGCGCTGCAGACAAGCAAGACCTAGTTATAAACCCAGTGGTACACAAGCGTATTTATATTATCCGGGCTCATCCGGATTACGGAAAACGGGTAGTTTTCAGTGTGCTCTGTCGCCTGATATTAGAACTACGATCAACACGCCACATTATAAGAATTAGCGGCCCACCTCGGCTTTATTTGTTATATCACAAATGGATTAGGGGGCATTTTTGCTGAAAGCTGCCTGAGAGCTTAACTTTTTCTGTATTTTTTTACTATTAAACGTCGTCATTATTCAACCAATTTATAAAAAATCACAATAGGTTATATACACTTTGACGGCCGTCTGGTCTAGTGGTTACAGCTCCTGACTGCGAAACTTGAGGTCGCGGGTTCGAATCTCGCCCAGGGCAGATATTTGTATGATGAACATATTTGTACCTTAGTCTTGGATGACCTATGTATTTATCTATCTATATAATATATATATAGTAAAGTATAAATAGTAATAAAGTAAATATATCGTTGTCTAGTTACCATAACACAAGCTTTGCTTAATTTGGTACTCGGTCAATTTGTGTGGAATTGTCTCAAGGTATTTATTTATTATAATATATCCTCACGCCTTCCCACAAGGGTCCCCGAAGGGGTAGGCAGAGGTGTATAGGTAATACCCACACACCCACTTTCCGCCAGAGGTATATTAGGTGCCAACGTGACAGATGGCGAGTCCATCGCCGTTACTCAAGCACGACTATACATACGCCTTTGAATTTCTTCTCAGACGTATGCAGGTTTTTCTCGATGTTTTCCTTCACCGTAAAGCTCGTGGTGTGACTAATCACTGTACTTAAGTTCAGAAAAACTCATTGGTACAGTCGGGATTCGAACTTGCGACCTTTGCGTCGCAGGCAACTGCTCAAACCACTCGGCCACCACGGCTTTTTTTATTATTTATTACCTAAACCTTGAAACATCCTGTCATTCGGTGAAAGCCGCATGACAAACCATTTAGTGTTTTTTTAAGTTTATCACAAATATATAGACAGGCACCTTTGTGGTTTGATGAAATCTGGACAGGCCTAAATAATAATGAAGTTGGTTGTAGGATTTAATCTCTGTTATGTGTTGATTAACATGTTTGTTTGCATGGATTATTGCTAACGAGCTTAGTGTATTCACGTGTAAGCTATGGACGTATCTATAGGCGTTGCTTACAGAAAACCAGCTCGGTCTGTGTGGACAGAGGCTGGGCGGCGGTTCCGGCAGAGTGTTGGTCTGATGCCAGCATGTAATTTCGGACGCAAAGATTGTAAATTCATAATCATACCACGAGTTTGGCGGTGATGTAAACAATCCAGGTAACCTGCATGCGTTTGCGATGATATTCAAAGACGTATGTGGAGTCGTACTTGGGAAGGGGTAATGAACTCGCCACCTGTCACCGGCAAAAAGAATGTGTTCCACTTTCACCCACCCATTCGACGATCCTTATGCGACGGCTTGATGATTTATTAGTCTATTTTTTAATAGTCCAGTTTAGTTTATAGCACCCTTCATCCGTCGGTTATTACATTTTACCCTAGGATATTATAACTCAGGAGTGTTTGCTAATGCTTGATATTGTGTAGATAAATCCTTTAAGGTCTTCATATAATAGCAACGCTGACTGTGGGCCGTGGTCACTTCATGCTACGTACAACGTTCAGAGCCAACTCTTTTGCCACCAAATCGTCTTTGTATAGTGCATAGTGATTCTGGGTGCTCTACCGAGCGAAAAATAGACGCGAGACTATAGACTAAGATACCACAATATTAGAAGGTGGACGTTTGGGTTTTAACAACGTTTATGGAAACTATTAATATTATTTTTGAATAATAAATTAATAATAAGCCGTGGTGGCCGAGTGGTTCGAGCAGTTGCCTGCGACGCAAAGGTCGTAAGCTCGAATCCCGACTGTACCAATGAGTTTTTCTAAACTTAAGTACAGTGATTAGTCACACCACGAGCTTAACGGTGAAGGAAAACATCGAGAGGAAACCTGCATACGTCTGAGAAGAAATTCAAAGGCGTATGTATAGACGTGCTGGAGAAACGGCGATGGACTCGCCATCTGTCACGTTGGCACCTAATATACCTCTGGCGGAAAGTGGGTATGTGGGTATTACCTATACACCTCTGCCTACCCCTTCGGGGACCCTTGTAGGAAGGCGTGAGGATATATTTATATTATTTTTGAATATTATAGTTTTTACAAAATGATATTAGTTGTATGATAAGATATCACTCTTGTTTTGGAATATAGTGTAGAATATGTTGTTGCGGTATATGCTATAATTATTTAAATATACACTCATGTATTAATTAATATATGTATGTATGTACATACAAATGGTTTAAAATCATATTTGTCCGCGGATTGCGAGAAAATGTCAGAAACGCTGAATTTGATATATTGTTTCATAGCTCCGTTAACAGATAACCTGTACTTATAGTGAAACTGATGGAAGGGAATTATGTAGTGTTAAGATGATTGGATGCTGGCAAGTGCTTTACGAGAAGCAAGATTACAACCGAAGGGCACGTATAGTTATATAGAACCGACAATACCTCATTTATACTACATCGCACTAAAACACTATCAGCCCGTATCAAAGGCTAGGTTATACTGCGGCCAACATACTATTGAGAGGGATTACGATGGCAGTTTTAAAGGCGGATAAAATATACTATAAATAATAATAATAATAATAATAATAATAATAATAATAAACATAATATAAAACAATCTAAGCTGTAAATCACCTAAAACGGACCATTGACATGTGTGCACAATATAATAAATATCCTCACGCCTTCCCAGTGTATAGGTATTACCCAAACACCCACTTACCGCCAGAGGTATATTAGGTGCCAAAGAATATAATGCGATTGGTATATATATACCATACCATACCATACCATAATATAATACTAAACATACTCACTCGCGTTTAATTTATCTTTTTCTATTATATATATTTCTTGTTTTATTTTTTTTTCATTGTATTATTTCATTGAACTCCTCTTTAACGGCTAGACAGATTTTGATGTTTTTTTTTGTGTGTTCAAGTGGAGTCGAGAATGGTTAAGATTCATAATTAGCCGATAAGTGGCGCTGCGATCGTGTCGGGAGATTAGTTTTTTGAACTTAAGTACTCATCAATAACTTAAAGTGCGTGAGTAATGGCGGTAGACGAGTCACTCACAGGGTAGGCAAAGGGAGTATAGCGCCAGTACTGACTTTTTTCGTTTTATCCATATTTATCAGTGAAATACTGTAGCCCTATGTTTCGACTATACATAAAAGTATTTACTTATATGTATGTACATATATATATTACGGGCACACGGGAGGGTTCACCTCTTGTGGACTGTAATATGACCCGCAATAAAGATAACGAGGTTCTTGAAAGTAACCGTCTCTAAGATGTTTTTTGTAGGGAAGCACATTTGTCCAAAATTATGTATTTTTCTCATCGTGCATCATCAAAGCCCAACGCATGTTATGCCTGCTGGGTAACATACGTGCGTGTATAGCTTAACGTCCAATTAAAATGTTACTTTCGCTCAAATCTTCTTCGCTTAAATCATCCATCGACATTTAGTATTTAAGACGAGTCGATGAAAGGAGTCCTATATTGAAGAATTATCAACCACGACATGCTACATTTATCTTAAAGCGAATAAAACGATAAAAATAAATATTTACATTATATTATATTTATGATACAAATGTGGAAAACCAGCCTACGGTTTGCCTGATTATAGACGGTAAGGCGCTAGGGCTCTTTTTTTTTTGAACTTCTGAACATATAGTGTGACAGAAAATTGGAACGATTGCTTTTATTTTTTTTTATTATACAACAAGAGCATACGGCCCTTCTGATGGGAAACGGTTACCGTAGCCTATTTACGCTCACGGTACCGAAGTATCACTGCCGAGTTGCCACTCTGTGTTCGGAGAGTTATAGTGTGTTGGCAGCATAAGGTTTAATTCCTCTGCTTCCAACACAATGTAACAATCCTCCCCCCTCCCCAAGGAGCTCATTACTGGAAAACTTATTCACCGCGTAGGAACTAGGAACACAACACAAAAAAAATTGTTATTTGGCTACGGACTTCTATAAGGTGGAGGTACTGCCCCAGTCGGGCAGCTCCAAATTCGAACGGGAAACCCGTTATGCCGTACCTCTCTTCCCTTTGGGGACCCCTTAGTTGTCTAATAATCCGATAAAAAAAATAAAAACGTTGTTAGATTCTACTTGTATAACTTTATCATTGTAGCAGATTGTTTGCAATGATAAGGTAAATAAAAATCTACTCAGTCTTTTCCATTTCCCTCTTTGTATATTTTTATTTTCTTTCCATGACATATTTGACCAACTTGCCCGATCTCTCAGGCGCCCTGTAGTAATAAGATTTATCATGTAAATAATACAATAGTAGGTAACTCTCACCGCGATTTACGACATATTTCCTTATGTGAAGCATGTGTCATTGTTATGTATAACAATAGGAGCGGTTGTAACCCCACTGAGTAACTTGAAGTGCAAGCTACAGATACGAGTCCCCTGTTACTGGCAGCCGGAGCAGCTGTGGATGTGGCAAGAGATATGTTTTACTTGTCACAAGCGAGTGTGGTCAGGGGCACCTTTTCTAACTTAGTGCCTGCGTCGAGAAAGTTGAATATGAACTGGAATTATTTAGCCGCATACCTGACGTTTTTCTATATCTTCACGCCTTACCATAAGGGTAAGGGGAAGAGATGTGTAGGTATTACACCACACATTAACTTTCCGACGGAGATATATTTTAGGTGACAAATCTATCTATCTATCGCCGTTACTCAAACATACATACACACATGATATCTATTATCATCACGCCGACTCCCTAACGGGGTAGGCATAGGGAATAGAGCTCCAGTTCTCGCTAGACTTGCATACCTCTTGCCCCTCGTCAAACATACATTACATACAAGCTTCGCGGGTCACTAATACTGTACTTACTTCAGAAAACTCATTGGTACAGTTGGGATTCGAACTTGCAATCCTTGTGTTGCAGACAACTTCTCGAACCGCTCAGACACCACGGCTCTCACACCGATTGTTTTCTATCATAGGATTAAATCATTTGTCTTACAAGATACTAACTCTACGTAGGATTACAAAGTGTAATACTTCGTAGCGCCGTCTCGCCTCGTAGCGCGTCTACGGAAATACGTACCTCTACGTAAGTAATGTCGGAAATCGTAGCAACGTTGCGACTCGTAGCGCGTCTACGGAAATACGTAGTACTTGTTCGTGTTAGACACGCACGTGTGATTTTTCTCGGAGAAGAACATTAAGTCATATATTTATTCGTTAAAGGGATGTCGGTTTATTTGCCAATGCTGTATTATTGGTACTCTGATATAATGTAGCACTCTGTATCGAGTGTACTACAAGCGATTGTTACTGAAGGTACACTTGAGTTGAGGATGAAGATAGATTGTTATCATTTATTTTAAATAAACATATTTCGCCTTGACCGCCTGCGATGACGTGGGCAGACGTTATATTAATCTGTTTATCTGGTCATATTTCTACTCTACAGTTGCTACATTACAAAGTGTGAGAAATGTGATATATCTGAAGCCTTTAAAAAATCCCTTTCAAACTTTGTATTGTCTAAGATCTGCTACTTTTGCATAAAACATGTGTATTATCGTATATTTACGCTCACTGAACAAGAAGTATTTGTCTCGAATAAGAAAGTTACACACACATGCTGGTAATAATGTTAAATTGACGTTATATACCGCCTGTCAGAACGTTGTTCAAATGAGGCCTAATGAGATAACTTGTCATCGACAGCTGCCACAATTTATCTTATTTATTTAGCTAGACGTTCCTATTTGTGAGTCGTGGTCGCCGAGTGACTGCAAGCTCGAATCCCGGCTGTACTTGGGTTTTTCTTAATTTAAGTACAGTCATGTTAAGTATAAGTCACACTACGAGGTTTATGGTAAACATCGAGAGGTTTGTGATTGTCAGGCTGGCAGAAATGTAGGTACTAACTACACACCTCTGCCTACCACTAAGCCTGTTATTGAAGACACGTGAAGATATAGCCACGTGCCCATCTCGCGATGTAATTAGTACATTGATCCTGTTCGAGTGTTTTCCTACTAGTAATTGCGACACACGGTGTCCGCGTGATAATACGCGGATTACTTTATCTACCATATGATGGTATCCACCATATATGGTGCGCATATAACCCTTGTTTAATATTTATGGGCTTGTTTGCCACCCGCCGTGTTAGTAATATTAGTTATTTGTTCAATGATTCAGCGGTGTGGTACTAATGGAGTTGTTATTACAAAGTATGCGCGACATTTTGTTCCTTAAATAACGCCAGACAAGGAAAGTACTGGAGGGAAACCTGCGGTTTGATAACCGTGTTTTTGTTTTACGAGTATAAAAAATTGAAAGGAGCGGAGCAGTTATACATATAGATACATACATATCATAACGCCAAGTCCCTAACGGGGTAGGCAGAGAGTATAGAGTGCCAGTTCTCTCTAGACTTACATACCTCTTTCGCTTCGTCCACATTCATCATGTCTCTTCATACATGCTCGTCGGTTTTGAGTACTCTTAACGTTCCCGTTCTTGAGCGTCCGATCGATTTGATCCAGGTTGCTGGAACGTGGCATTCCTCTGCCTCTTCTTGCTCACACTTTTGCTTTGTATATCTGTTTCGTCAATCTTTCTTCACTCATCATACATATATAAATTTAACACGGGTAAGCCCGCGGTGTACAGCTAGTTAGGTATGAAATGGGAAATTTGCTTATTATATATATATATAGACCCTTGCTGCGTATTGCTCTACAATTATAAGGCTTCTACTGCCTGTGACCTAACCTAGGGGTAAGTGGGGGAGTAGTGTACTGTCCTCAAGGTGAGTACAGTTGATAAACAATACGTTGATGAGTGAACGTTTTTGTTTTATTGTGTATTTTGTTATATTCATGAGTTATGTAACGGTATTCTTTTAGTATTCATTTTATTCAAATACATACAGTTGTTTGTGTCAGTGCGAGCGGGACGGCAATAGAGCGATTTGATCGTATAGATCAATAACCGTTGAGGTTTTCCCAAGAGAGTAACATGGAGTTCTTCAGGAATGGTGTGGAAAGATTCCTGCAGGGACGCAACCAATTTTCAAATGATAGCAATATTTCATATGAAAATTGGTGTCTTTATTGGTATATAAATATATTGAATAGACAGATACAGGGCGCATTAGTATCTGGAAGAGGAGATAGAGAAAGACTACATTAGGACTACATTGATCAGATTCTTCGAACATTCAAGGATGGGAACGTCTAGAGTACTCGAAACCGGCGGGCATGTATGAGGACATCAATTAATGTTGATGAAGCGAGAGAGATCTTGTAAGTCTAGACTAGATAGATATTGATTCGAACTTTCGAAACTGCATCGACTATTGTTTATTATCATTATATGATAGAATGTATTTTATGTAGAATGCAGTATTATTTCATACAACATGCGGTCGACTGTCTGTGGTAAGCGGTTACCACAGCCTCACCCGCTGCCGATTCTGTGAAATTATTTTCACTCCCTCCTTTTTAGGGTGAAGGGGGCGCAAATAGACCGTGTTATGTCTCTATTTATTGAGAAATGTGAATATATTTACTTGTTAATTAACAGTATTCAGATGGTATAGTTGTGAATTCAATTTGAACTTCATTCACTACACATTCATTTTATTGGGAGTGAACTTCAATTAATATGTAATATTCAAAACAGTAGGACGGGCGATACTTTTATTTGTACACGAGAGTTATTCAGCGATGCCGAGAGCTGTGCAGCACGATATGAATAAGTAACGCTGAGGCAACACTACCTACTGGCGTTTGTTTACACTTATTGAACCATTTAAGAGAGGTAGGGCATAACGGGTTTCCCGTTCGAATTGGGAGCTGCCCGACTGGGGCAGGACCTCCACCTTATAGAAGGCCGTAGCCAAATAACACAATTTATTGTGTTGTGTTCCTACGCGGTGAATAAGGTTTCCAGCAATTAGCTCCTTGGGGAGGGGGGAAGATTGTTACATTGTGTTGGAAGCAGAGGGATTAAACCCATTATGCTGCCAACACACTGTAACTCTCCGAACACAGAGTGGCAACGCGCAAGTATACTTACGCGCAAGATACTTCGGTATCGTGAGCGTAAATAGGCTACGGTAACCGTTTCCCATCAGTGCTTGTTTGCCACTCTTGTTGTATAAAAAAAATAAAATTAAGGATTAGTTTTCAGTTTTGATTTAAACTCAAATTGAAAGGGTTGAAATTAAATGTCGACACCACTCGATATAATCGTCTTAATTTACTGTGGCCTATGTATCATGATGCCTCGTAAGATAAACGTGCGTAGCTACTGCGTGGCTAAACTTTACTCGTAAATCTAGAATTATGCCCTATATTCTCCGAAAACACAAGTCTGGCTTAAATGTCGCGTGACACATAAAAAAGATAGTACGTCACAATATTTCATTGGGATTAATCTACTATATAAATATACCTCTGGCGGAAAGTGGGTGTGTGGACCTATACACCTCTGCTAACCCTTGTGGGAAGGCGTGAGGATATATATGTGTTACGTTGGCGTCTAAAATAAATCGCCGGCGAAAAGTGGGTGTGTGGGTACTACCTATACACATCTGCGTATGCCTTCGGTCGGGGACCCTTAGGGAAGGCTTGAGGAAATATTATTATCTACTGTAATGTGGTTCGTATTAATATTTGCTTGCTTGTTTCTCACTTGAACTCTCTTGACCGGATTGTTCGCTAAGTCTTAACTCTTTGGATGGACTCCCAGGAGTATGGGGGCTTTTCTAAATAGGGTAATGTGCGATTGTTGGAGGTGTTTCAGCTTCAGACCCAAGCCAATAACATGTAGCGGATCTGCCTAGCTTAGAATTTGTTGATACTATATGTGACATGTCCAAAAGGTATCCTCGTGATATAGGCAGTATTGTAAGATTGCTTTACGACTTCCCATAAGAGTCCTGCAAGAGGTAGGGGTAAACCGTAAAGTTCGTAGTTTAATTAATCACTGTGCTTAGGTTCAGAATAATAAGTAATAGACAGGATTTGAACTTGCAATCTTTGCGTTGCAAGCGACTACTGGAATCACTCGGCCACCGCGGCTTTTCAGAGGAAAATTTCTTATTCTTTTTAGTTATTCGATAATTGCATTCTACAGCCTACTCTGTAAACGCTTAATATCACTGTTATCATGACTTTGGTATGTTTTTTGTATTAATGACTGGGGTAAGATGTGAATGAAACTGACGAGTGCCAGCTGACGTTTATTATATTCCAACCATTATGGTATAACACTTTATGTAACGACTGACGTTGTCAATAAGCTTGTTAATCAGATTGCTAGGATTTTCCTATGAATAAGTGACGAGGTATTCCCCCATGGGACGCGTGCCTATCTGTTAATTGTGCTCATTGCCAGGTATTATGGGTTTTGCATCTTTTGAATTTTAATTTAAAACAAATCGCTCTTAGGGCAATCGTTGAAGATATTAAACAAGGGTGAGGAGTAGTATCTCGCCCTAGGTAGGAGCTGCCGCTGACAGGTGCCGTGCCTATCCCCGCCCTGCAGGCGACTAGCCTCGACGTCCTTTCCTCTCGATTTCTTCGCGGACGTATGCGGGTTTTTTCACTATGTATTCTTCCTTCGCCGTAGCGTCACAAATTATAGGAAATAAATCTTGCCATATGTGAAAACATCACTGCTCAAATCTTATCAGTATTGTTTACAAATCAACAATGAAATACTTACAATACCTTTTTAATATAATTATTATAAACTAGTATGCCATCTTGTACTTCACCATATCGCAATTATATTAATATAAATTTGAACAATTTTTTTTTAATTCAGTCTATTACATTACAGTATATTTTTTTCATTCACTTTCTGGATCATAATAATTCTAAGGCTTATAGCATCTCTTGTGACTACCCGCAGTATCCCCCAGGAGCCCTAGCGTGGATTAGTATCACGTTTAATATTTACCCATCTCGCCCAGCGCTGGGCGGGCTCGGTGTCTATTATCATTCTAGTCACGTCGGCAAATCCAAGTGTCACTGAGTATTCTGCGTGTTTCCCTCGTACTTATTCAAGTTGTGCGAATTGATACGGCCCTATATTAGGTGGTTGCATATTCTTGGGTTGTCTTATATACCCTTTGTATCTGCCGCGAATATTCTAACATAGATTCTCTTTTCGCGTTCGTCTGCTCGTTCCCCTACATAAGTTCTACATTTGATTTCCCAGACAGGTAATATTTGTACCATTCAAAAGATCATAACCAAAATGTGTCAGTGTTGTGTTCCTGCAGTGTTCTGGCATAGCTGGGCTGACAGAATGAGCAGTGGTATTTCTCTTGTGCTGCCAGCACAGATACTGATCTCAAGAGACACAATTAATGAGAGATATGAGGTAGCACGTATTAATTAAAGTAACTATTATTATCAGCCAGCCCACATAGTTGCTTGCTACCTCTTTATTTGCTCTCATTGTATACAAGGCATGTATATAGATGGTGATATATAGGTGCACAGGGGCATTAGGGGCACAGTAAATAAGGTAGTGAGTGCTAATTGCATCGTCGGACGAGCTCGAATTCCCCGGCGGCCTTCGGGCTCTGGTTCATTCTTTATTGAGCCGATATAACAACGAAATGATATAAGAGGATTGTAGCGCGGACCTTGCGTCCTGATTTGTTGAATATTACATTCGTGATCATAGCTTTGAGAAGATTATACGGAGTGTCTCAGAACATAGATCAGCTGTCTTCTAGAAGTTGTCGGTTATTATTAATATATCCTCAAGACGAAAAAATAATCTTCATATATCCTCACGCCTTGCTACTAGGGTCCCCATAGGGGTAGCCAGAGATGTATTACCCACACACCAGAAATATATTTTAGGTGCCAGCGTGACAGATGGCGAGTCCTTCGCCGTTACTCGAGCCTTTTGAATTGCTTCTCAGACGTATGCAGGTTTCCTCTCGATGTTTTCCTTCACCGTAAAGCTAGCGTCGTTGGCGCACTACTGTCGTTTACCCATCTAATATCAGTACTTAATACATGGTTTATATGGAAGATATACACTTCCTAAGGTAAACATGACCCTGATTGGATAAAGCATTATTTAGTAGGAGCGGAGGTACGGCCGGTGTCCGCTAATTAAAAGCAAATAGCTCCCCACTGAATGGGCCCGTGTATTATTCCCGACGTTGTATTATTTTGCATTCGCGTTTGTATTCATTAACCTAAAATTTTCGAATTTAGGTATAGCCAGTGTGGTGTTGACGACTTGTAAACGAAGTTTTTAATCTAATGCATGAAGTTCCTAGTATATCGGAGAGACGAAGCGTCAATGACGTCACTTGCCCAAAGCAAGCGCAGTGCTTAAAGACGAATGTCTCCTCCGTTGCATTGAACTAAACATGCAAATCTATTTTTTTTCATTAATAACAGTACAATGGTCCCTATTGAAGGCATAATTTAGTTGTCTTGATAACACAGGTTAGATGTATCGTTCTGCCTACCCGGAACTCGGCGTGATGGTAAGTATGTGTATTATCTTATTAGGGGGTGCCTTAAATCGCACAGGGGTTGAATATCTAAGAACTTTCTTAATGGATATGTGTGCAATATGTGTGTTCATGATGATACATTAAGATGATATACAACTTACTTTGCAAAATGTATTATTTTGTTTTTAATTGTTGTTGTTTGCCTGTATGTTGCCTGCCAGTAAGGGACTGTGTTATCCGTTAATTATGTTTTATTGTTTACCATAATTATTGTAACAGCAAAGTTCATTTTATATAGCGTCTACGGCAAGAATAATAAGATTCAAATATCTTTAAAGGCCTTTTGGGAAGCGATTAAATGTGAAAAAGGTTAATTGACCAATTTGCGCGGCAATGTTGACTAATTTGCCTCGCTGAGGAAACCTCTCAAATACCGGAACAAAGCGAGATTACAATGTCGCCTCGTGCTGAAGAAATTTCCAAGGAGCAAATTTTCAGTTACGCCATGATTTTTTGTGAAAATGGAAAATATGTTTTGCGCAACTGTAATGGAAAAATACAACAGTTTTTTAATGTATTTAATGGAGAAAAATGAATTAAAGAGGGCAGGTGTTTTGGTATTGGACGTGTCACTTACCTTGGGATACGAAACATTCAATCAATCAACTGACTTGCCATCCGTCACGTTGAACCCTCGATTTATATATTCGGACAAAAGAGGTTCTCATTACACCTCTTCCTACGAATTTGGAGAACCTTCTGGGGAGGCTAGTTACTTATATAATAGGCAATAATAATACATATGATAATGATGTATATGTCTATATTATTAAGAACAGAACGTGAATACTATATACAGTAGAGCCTCTATAAGTCGAACATCAAGGGAGACGCCAAAAAATTCGGGTTATAGAGCTTTCAACTTATTGAGGATTTCGACTTAGGCGGATTTTGATTCGACATAAAGAGTTTGAGGTTTATTCTTATACATTTTGAGTTAGAGAGGTAAAATAAATAAAAAATCAACTTGCAGAGGTGACAAACATTTTTATTTATTATAAATCAACATTATTTCAAATCATTTTAAAATAAAAATATGGCATTAAAAAAAGTCAGTATATTTTTTTTGCTTTAGATAATTTGGTTGTTCTCTATCTATAGCATTGTCTAATCTATAAAGAGCAGAAAATTCTTCTTCTTCAGAGTTACTGGTTTAGTATTTAAGTCGAAAGCAAATGACTTGCTTAGCTAAATTTCAAAGGAAATCAAAATTGAACACCTGACACCAAGCAAGCAAACACGTGTTTACGTGAGTCATCAATTTATTATCGTATACTCCTAAAATGTTTTCTAAGAAACAATAGTGTACTCACATTGTCGGCAAGTTCTTAAAGTCGGTAACTTATTTTTGTTCGAACAATGGAGGTAAAAAATTCCAAATGATCAAGTTGTAAAGGTTGTAAAATAAAACGTTGCTATGTTCGAGGTACAGAGGTCAAATTAAATTTTTCGAGTTATATAGTGAAAATATATACCAAAATGGCTTGGAGGGACCCGGTGATTATTTCGACTAACAGAGGGTCAAGATTTCAAGTAATGGAGGTTGGAGGAGGTTGGTGTTTTTGGGAACAAAAAAATTTTTTCGTGATTTGGAGGTTTTTGACTTATCGAGGTTCGACTTAAGGAGGTTCTACTATATATACTTAGTCGGTTCTTTTGACATACCTGGTTTTTAATTTTATGAGATTAAAATCCTTCAAATAGCAATGAACTCTTGCTATGTTGCCCCAACGCTTTGCTCAACAAAAGCTTCCAGTGTAAACTCCCCAAAACTTGACCCACATAACGCTAGTTTTGTGCACGTTCTCCTCAAAACACAGCCAAGGACGTTAGATTCTTTGTGAAATACACGAATGGCTGGGGGCATTAAAATTCAAAGCGTTTCTAACTTTCATAACATTGAGGCGTAGCTCGGATGTTGCCTACAATTGATGTAAAAAGAAAGCAATGTATATTTTTTCTAAGAACCATATCCTTTAAAAAGCTAATTAGACTTGGTAAATTTTCCGGACGTAATTAAATTCACCTTACCTTTAACGCAGCCAGCACTTCTCCTATATTGTTAGATTCCTCCGGTGAGTAAGGCTTCTAAAGCTTTTGTAGGAATAGCAGTGCTGCTAGCACATTATCCTCTTAACACCAGTGGCCTGAACTCCTGTATGTGACGCTCGTTGTGGATTCTATTCCCACTGTGGCAGATATTTATGCGATGCGATGAATACGAATATTCGAGCTTTTGGTTTTGCATGTCCTATGTATACATATAAATGACTATTTAAATTTGTGCATACATCGCTATCTTGTCGCATTGTACAAGCTTAATTTGGGCTTAGGTCAGTTGTGTGGAATTTTCCCAAAGTATTATTATACCATATATTTATTTATTATACTAAGCCGCGGTGGCCGAGTGGTTCGAACAGTTGCCTGCGACGTAAAGGTCGCAAGTTCGAATCCCGACTGTACCAATGAATTTTCTGAACTTAAGTACAGTGATTAGTCACACCACGAGCTTTCCGGTGAAGGAAAACATCGAGAGTAAACCTGCAGACGTCTGAGATGAAATTCAAAGGCGTATGTATAGTCGTGCTCGGGTAAAGGCGATGGACTCGCCATCTCGTTGGCACCTAATATACCTCTTGCGGAAAGTGGGTATTACCTATACACCTATGCTCTGCCTGACCCTTGTGGGAAGGCGTGAGGATATATATTTTATATCATTATATTATTATATTTATTATTATTTATAGTAAAATTTTATATCATCAGTAGATGCTTTTTCTGGAATAGAACATATCCTATGTGTTGTTGTTCCAAATAATAGTCTATCTATCTGATGACAGACATCTTAACAAACTTTCGCATTTATAATATTAGAAGGTTGAGCGCTTATTGTGTACAGCAATAGCTTACCGAGCAGGTCGTATGTTTGCCTGCTTTGTAGTATTAAAGGAAAAAAATTATATAAGCTATGATTATATTTTCACAATAGTCGCGTTAAAGTAAATCCAGATTTTAATTTAGATCTGTTCCCGTGTCTGCATGTGTTATCCAACCCTTTGTTGGTTCAGCCGTGCTTAAATATGCCTTGGAAACTTTTCAGACTATCGTTGTTTGCAGGATCCAACGACTGTGTGGGCTCGCGTGCTCTTGTTCACAGTATTTATGAAGAGAATATAACATTATTTTATTACTTTGAATCTATATTGACATTATAATGAGGCAGTTTTTTTTATGGAACTAATTTCGTATTTTTTGTATTGTAATCTGTAAAGCTATACGCTATGTTATCAAGAGAGCTGAGCAATAATGTTGCGTGTGAAACCGCAGGTACGGCTAGTATTGAATACGTGACGTTCAATAAGTGTTCCCTGTTTAAAAAGTATGTTTTATTTCATTAGTAAAGATCGGAGTCGAACTTGAAATCTTGACTATTTAAATTACTATATCAACACTGCTCTTTTCTACAATCACCCTCAAAAAGCCAATTCAATTACTAGTTGCGAGATAACGAACTTCCAAACTTGATATCGTCAATCGATAGTCCGTAGCATTGGCTTCGACCTTGGGCCCGCAATCCGGTCGCGGTCCTTGGTCGTAATGCGCTTAACCTTGCCATTTACACAGCTGGACGGAATGTTAGTCTGCGAAAATTATGTCTCTACTCGTTAATTGCAAATCGATGAGTAGAGATATGTTTTGTTTTAATTTGATTATAAATAAACCACGCCTTCCAACACCCCGAAAAGGTAGGCAGAGGTGTGTAGTTGGTACTACACCTTTCGCCACAGATATATTTTAGGTGCCAACGTGGCAGATAGCGAGTCCAATTTAATTTCTCAAGCACCACTATATGGACATATGTACGTCTTTGAATTTCTTCTTAAACGTATGCAGTTTCTAATCGATGTTTTCATAACAAAGACAAGTAAAGATTGATGATATATTAAAAATCATTCTTACCTACGGCCGTCTAAAGAAAAGGATAGACGGACACGCGATTTTATTTATTATTTCATGGAAGAATAATTTTTGATCTGCCAACCTTTGTCTCGATAGTCCAACAATTCTACAAGAATCCTAAAAATGCCCATCCGAAGTTCGAACGGAATCTTTGCCTTTGAACGTTTTATCTCTTGCGAAAATTTCTCCTGTAGGCGGAATTACAATCGTATTATGTATCTAACATCTAGTAGTAAGCCAAGAGTTAGGGTTAGTAGCAATCGGTTAGTTACATATATATTTGTCCCGTGTATTTCTTGTAAGAATACGTATTCATAGGTGGGCGACAAAGTTACAGTTTCTACCAAGTCAAGTACGTTCACAGCATCAGTCCCTACGACGTAACGACGCAAATACACCCGTGTTATTTCAAGCGGTTGTTATTGGTTCTGTACGCTCATATAGGTTATCTCCCGTATAAGCTTCTCTGTAATATACTACTAATAGCCGTGGCGGCCAAGTGGTTCGAGTAGAGTTGCCTGCAACACAAAGATTGCAAGTTCGAATCCCGACTGTACAAGAGTTTTTCTGAACTTGAGTACAGTTATTAGTCACTCGGCGAGCTTTACGGCGGAAAGTGGATATATTTCTCCGGTGGAAAGTAGGTGTGTTTGTACTACCTACACACCTCTGCCTACCCCTTCGGGGACCCTAGTGGGAAGGCGTGTAGGGTGAAGCGTAGTTTAAAAATATTGGTTTATACCGACCCTTATTTCGAAGCCTATCTCGTCGATAAATAGTCACATCACGTATTCGTTCACTGTTCCATAGCCATTGTTTTGTATTCAGCAAATATATTCTACTGATGCAGAATTAACTGGCGAATATTTTCACTACGCTCAAGAAATATGTCTAAAAAAGAGTACGGAGTGTGTTGGTGAAAAGCTTGCGATCGGTTGGATATGGCGCATTGATAGTGGCCCTGCGCCTTCTCTTCTATTGTTCATCTCTTTGATCATTGATCCCTGGCCACATCAAACTTTTGTGTGATAAGCATATCATTTTTGAGTTTGAGGTTTATCCTACTAATATTATAAATGAGTAAGGTTGTGAGTTAGGGACTCGGCGTGATGATATGTATGTATGTAAGTTTGTGAGTATGTATGTATGTTTGTTTCTCAACCACGACAGAACGGCTGAACGGAATTCAATGAAATTTGGCACAGATATAGAATATTAGTTGGACTAACACATAGGATATGTTTTGTTCCGAAAATAAATCTATATAAAATTATACTTATGAAATCGATTTTTACGCGGGTGAAACTTCGGCGCACCGCTTGTTTATCATATGAATCGATCGTTGAGATCCATAGTACAAGCTCCGCCAAGTTGACCACTTTGGTCAACTTGTGAAGTGGTTTGGAAGTGGTCAACTTGGCAGAGCCAGTTCATTATTACTATTACTAATCTGATTATTACTTTTATTTCATCTAGTTACGTATGACTTTGACTCGTGTCGATAGTAATTTCACGAGATTATGAGGAGAATTTTGTTTTTCTCTAGACAACAATTTACATAGATAACATTACAGATCGTAAGTGGGATAGGTAGTCGTTGACGCCCCAAATGTGCTTAGTAACAGCAAGTTAAGTCATTAAGAAATTTAATACTATGCATGAATGCTTACTAACGCCGAAGATTTTTTTTGTTTAAGTTTGTGCTATTCATAATAGTAGAATTATTTCCTGTCATATGAGTTTTTTGTTAATTTTTTCAGTAACTTGTAGTTTTTACTCTATCATAAAGAATGCTCCGCTTTCCGCAATTTGTCCGCGGAGTTATTATTATTTTATTTTTATAATATAATGTGGATATTATTGGCCTGTCTAGTCTTCATTTTGTGTGTCTAAGATGTTATTTGTTATTTTTTTTATACCACATAGGTGGCAAATAAGCATGTTATAAAAATACTAGATAATAGGGGCTCTTAAGTTTTCTTAACGTGAAAGATCCACAGCTACACGTATGCCTATGTATGCGTAGCTCCTCTCACACCGACATGCCTCCATCACCAGATCTGCTATCGGGTGCTGTCGACGTTGATTGCCAATCTTGTTACGGCCCGTCGGCTCCAATCGCGGCACGATGATGAGCTGTGTATACTACTATATCTAATCCTAATTGACTTTTTCTTTTTCAATGTTCTGCTTATATTTTCTTTTCGGATATGAAGTCTGTAAGCACTTTTATAGTTCCAGGGTTTCACGAAAGCGATGTGACTGGCAGGTCTTATGTTTTGTAAGGTATATCGCTATGTTATGAAGGTATAAATACACCTACACCTTTGTTTGGGTGGTTTCATTAAACGGTCCGCGAAGGTAAGCGTTTATCGCCGCCTTATGCTCACGCTTGTGTGGCAAGCTTGCGCTTTGCGCGATACTAACACACACCTTTCTTGAAGAACCATAGTTTATACGTTATTGGTGTACAGATGTAATATTGTTCTAGTAGGGATATTGTAGACTGTAAAAGTGGTGTCTATCAACTCCATATTTACACGCGAATGAAAAACAAAATGATTACTGTGTCACAATGGATACTGTTAAGCTCTGCTTTAATAAATAATTTTATTACTAGAACTTTTAGTGTCCGGAAAGTGTGAAATGTCACTTGAATCTCTTACGTTTTAAAATGGAAATTCGATTTCGCTTTTTATAAATGGGTCGTGGGAAATGAACTATCTGTTGTACTAGTGCAATAAATGTTACTTGCTATAACTATTATGGTCTGTTAGTGGAAAACCCTTGAACTATATGCTTATTAGGGACGGATGATACCAGCTGTAATATTTACATATAATATAATATGAGTACACATACTGTACTTTGCTAATTAACCAAGAGCTTCAAGCTTCAACGAAAACCATAACCAACGCCAACTCAAACACATCACCATTAATAGCGCAGATGACACACACGTATTAGGAGTTTCTCCAATGAAACCTGATAGCCTTCCCGCCAGATCTAACGAACCCTTTGTGTGTTATTCATATCGTTGCCTCTTATGTATACCACTACGCTGCATGCTTTGGACTGCACTTTTTGGATCTAACGCCAATTGTTTCTACAATATTACATATTCACGATGATAGATGTTTCGTATTGATTTGAAAGTCAGTCCAAATATTGGATTTTCATTTATTAAATACTAGCTTATGCCCGCGGTTTCGCCCGCGTGGAGTTCGAAAAAGTAGCTTTGGAAATTTTTCAACTAGAATCGGTTCAGCCGTTATGAATTGAAAGAGCATCATACGTTATAATATAAGAACTTTGAATTTTTCAGGAAAAAAAAAAGTAGCCTATGTCCTATTCCTAGGTATAAGCTATCACCAATTCAACTTTCAGCCAAATCAGTTCAGCCGTTTGGCCGTGAAAAAACCGCAAACATCCAAACTTACCAACTTTCACATTTATAATATTAGTAAGTTTGTTTTCCCCGGAACTCTAGTGAAAAATCAACTGATTTGACCTAAATATATTCATTTATTTGACTGATATTAGAGCCGTGGTGGCCGAGTGGTTCGACGTGCCTGCAACACAAAGATTGCAAGTTTGAATCCCGACTGTACCAATGAGTTTTTCTGAACTTAAGTACAGTGATTAGTCACACCACGAGCTGTACGGTGAAGGAAAACATCGAGAGGAAACCTGCATACGTCTGAGAAGAAATTCAAAGGCGTATGCAAGTCGTGCTTGAGTAACGGCCATCGACTCGCTATCTGTCACGTTGGCACCTAATATACCTCTGTCGGAAAGTGGGTGTGTGGGTATTACCTATATACCTCTGCCTACTCCTTTTGATGATGATGAATGATACATCTGACTGGTCATCTGGCAGTATTTACATATGTTTGTGAGCTCTTTATAGCTCATTAAAGTATATATATATATATCCTCACGCCTTCCCACAAGGGTCCCCGAAGGGGTAGGCAGAGGTGTATAGGTAATACCCACACACCCACT
Organism: Drepana arcuata; assembly: GCA_016069955.1. Classification (NCBI taxonomy): domain Eukaryota; kingdom Metazoa; phylum Arthropoda; class Insecta; order Lepidoptera; family Drepanidae; genus Drepana; species Drepana arcuata. The sequence continues at coordinate 1,323 of JACCPG010000647.1, read as the reverse complement.
TTCCGCCAGAGGTATATTAGGTGCCAACGTGACAGATGGCGAGTCCATCGCCGTTACTCGAGCACGACTATACATACGCCTTTGAATTTCTTCAATTAAATAATTAAAGTATATATATTTACTTTATATGTCGCTGGAACCTATGCTGGCTAGATTAAGCTCAGTTTTCGTATAATATTTGATGTGCGCTTGAGGCTAAAATATTATGATAAACGTTTGTACAGAGAAGCGTCTTAATATACTTTGCTATAGTATCTCATCTATAATGGTGTACATATTGTAATTACGCCTTTCACGAAGACAAACTAAATCCAGTGAGAAAATATTGACGACTTTGATGATTGTTTGATCAACTTGGCTTGCTTGTATAATGAAATAATTAAGTCATAACAATGTTGTTGTATTTCTACGGCCGCTTAGTCTAGTGGTTAGAGCTCCTGACTGCGTACATTGAGGCGGCAATGTACACGATTAGGTACTTTAGCCCTCGACGTCCTTATGTAATTATATATGTATATTTATACGTATATAGATAGATATGTATATACGTATAAATATATGGTTGTCTAGTTACTACAATACAAACTTTGCTTAATTTAGGACTAGGTGAATGTGTGCAATTATTTAACAGTTTATATCGAAGCACTTGAAATGTTCAAGTGACTGAATATACATACATACATAGCCACGCATACATAGTCACGCCAAGTCCCTAACGGGGTAGGCAGAGAGTATAGAGCGCCAGTTCTCTCTAGACTTACATACCTCTTTCGCTTCGTCCACATTCATCAGTCTCTTCATACATGCTCGTCGGTTTCGAGTACTCTTAACGTTCCCGTCCTTCAGAGTCCGATCTATTTGATCCAGGTAGTTGAACGTGGCCTTCCTCTGCCTCTTCTTGCACACACTTTTGCTTTGTATATCTGTTTCGTCAATCTTTCTTCACTCATCCTTTCTATGTATCCAAACCAACGTAACATGCCTTTCTTCATCTTTACAATCACGCCCTCATTCACGCCAGTTGATTTGCGAATCTCTTCATTGCGGATTCGATCTAACATCGTTACGCCGCACATTTTTCGAAGAGATCGCATCTCGACTGCATTCAAGCTATTTTCATACTTCCTCTGACATACCCAGGATTCGCTGCCATACAATAAGGTAGGTACCAACATCGCGTTGTGGACAGCAACTCGAGCATTCTTGCTCAGACTTTTACTGCCCATCAACGCCGACATGGCTCCATTCACCTTATTTCCGGCAGTTATCTTTCTTTCAATATCTTTTTCATACTTTCCCTCTCGTGTGAACATGCTTCCAAGA